>JAUJYZ010001087.1:582500-820000 GCA_033675265.1 Actinostola sp. cb2023
TGAAATTATTAGGTATTTTTTGGCACAGTACAGCGGCAGGGGTACCCTGGTTCCAGAGTCTCGAAGTCTTTATTTGTAAAATCAATAAGCGACAGGGGTGATCTCGCTAGAAATTATTAGGTGTGCTAGTCAGAGACTGGATTGACCTCGCTCTATTTTTAGGCTATGTTTTGGCAAAGTTCAGCGACTGGTACTGACATCGCTCAAATTCCTAGGTGTTTGACAAGGTTCAACGGTTTTGCAAATAATTGGTAACCAGGGCATAACCCACTGGGTTTCTACACCGTTTAATAGAAAAGTGGAATCGCTACTTGGATGACTAGCCCAATAGTGACTGGGCGGGATGTAATGTGCTTCTATGCGTTTTATTTATCTACGTTTTATCCAAGGGCAAAAAATGTCCTGGTGACTGAGGGAAAAAATAAAAAAATCTTGCGGTCTATTCACTGATGGGGGTTTGGAAGCCTACGTGCACGTGTCTACTCCAGTCTATAGTTTTGAAGGCGTTGTCATATCAGAATCAGCACTGACTATCGACTGCTATTCTCACTCGGCTGGGGAAAATCCAAACACAAAGCCTAAAATCCAGGTTATTACTTAGTTCTGATTAACCGAGCGGGAGAGTAGTAATAGAGGTTAGTTCGTATCACCACCCTTCTTGAGCCCACGGTCCTGTAAAAAGGAAGGGGACCTACTGGTCAGCGATTATTCCACAAAGTGAGCCTCCAGACAAAATAACTTGGAGTCAGCGGTTGAACGTATGAGGGGTGGGTACATAGGGAAGTACGGTGGTAAAAATCAGTCAGTCATGACGGGTATGTCAGTCATGTTACCAGTCACACACAACGACATAGTCATGGCAAAAGAATTTGAAGAAGAGAAAAACCAACTAGAAGTTTTGATTGCCGAGAATAAACAGATGAAGTTAGATCTTGTCCGCCTTCGACTAAAAGTAGAAGAACTAGAAAGGTTGCTACATGAAAAGGAAATGGACAATGAATGGTTCAGTTACGATTGATATAGAGTGAATGATGAATGAGAACGATCAGTCTTCATCATGAGCTGCTACGAGTTGGTGCTACGTTTCAAGGAAATTGAGGATCCGTTATGTTTCTCGATACCGATCCGTTCGGGTATGTTATACAACGAACTCCGTTGTATTTTAGATGATTTTGCTTGGCTGTTAAAGGACGATGAAAGAAACGTTAACCATTTTTTAACAAGTTCATTAACCAAGGGGTATCCATACCGAGTGCTGTTTAGTCAAGAGGACAAAATTTATAAACCAACTGAAAAGTCTTTGGATGAAGAAGTAGTGGTGGTGTGGGAAAAAGAAGGAAAACCAAACAGCCATAGTGTATTTGTTGTTCAAGGATTTGTTGCATTCTATTCTGAGTGGTCACCCAAGTCATGTTGGAGTACCATACTGTTCAGAGAACCCCCTCTGTACGTATGGCTGTTGTTCATGGTAAAATGTAATAACCACGACCGCCCCGTATTTCAAAGCAATGAATGCGATTCACGCAGGGTGATAATTGTGCAAGAGGGAACTTCTGTCAAGCAGATGAAGGCCTTGGTAAGAACGCCCTGTGACAAGATAAGATGGATCTCCGAGAATGAAGAAATAGTGGAATGTTTGGAGAGTTCCACTTTGGTAGTGACGGCTGTGAGAAGACGATGGACGTGTGAGGAGATGATGAAGCGTGTAGTTGCTCAAAAGCAATGTTACAAATTGCAGCATATATCAAATATGTTTGTGGGAGTGTTTTCGATTGGAGAAACAGCCTTTCACCAGAAGTTGTATCGAAGTCAGGAACGATGCCACGAATGGTTTTCTGACACATTTTCTGATAAATGCGAGAGCGACATGGATGTAGAGACCAGTTGTGAGAAGAACGATGAGTGGAGACAAGGTCGCAGCAGCAGCGGTGAAGGGTGTGAAGCGTGAAGTACTGGATGATGATGAAGAAGTGAAACGTCAAGCACTCAAGTTGAACGAATGTTTTTGTCACATTCCTTATCAGACGTTTGATTCCAAGTCCGATGGAAAGACATTCATCAAGTGTGGGCAAACGCGTAAGACAATGAAAGCTGGATCTACCCCATGTACGTTATTCTGCCAAGAGGATGAAGATTGGCCTTTGATATTTCAGTCGTTAAAAAGTCGTTACAAGGATGGTTTAAACTTTACCACAGACTTCCCCGAATGTGGTCATTCCTTAAAGTGTCGTGTGAGTGCAACTAAAGCCAAGACAGGCTGTTACTTCGCGTGTCGATTAACGCGTGAAGACCCTGACATGCGATGTGACTACATCGAGTGGGTTAATAAAAGACCAGAAGAAGGAACGGTCAGGAGACGAAGAAAAATGATGAAAAAAGACTAAGAAACATTGTTGTGTAATACTTTTATTACTATTGTTGTTTGATATTAAAACGGTTTGATTTTCCAAAAGAAAGTCTTCTTAATTTTTACAATAGATGGAAAGAAGATGTTAGGTCTGTTTTTCTAACGGCGGTGTTCTTTTTTCTTGGTCTCCCTCTTCGGGGTGGTAACCCAGGGTCTTCCTCAATAGTGTCCTCCCATTCAATGTGTGGAGGCCTTTTGTCTGAATCGAAGTTCTTGTCAATGCGTTCGGTTTCTAATAGTGCTGTGGGTAGTTCCATTTCTTGAACATAATCGCACAGATCTTCAAGGTATCTCGGAATCAGGTCAACCTTAGGTACGGGTATATTTGAATGTCCCTCTGCTGGTTCCTCTGGTGGGCACGTGTTCATGAACATCGAATCAAACTCATAGAGTTCTTTTAAATGTTTTCTTGCCAGACAATATTGTGCAAGATTCCGTGGACCCCATGAAGTCCAGAAAAGGGTAGTATGGAGGTCCCAGTAGATTATAGCGCGTAACAGGTCATGTCGTGACTCCGAAGAGAAAAAGAGACCACCATTAAGAAACTGGTAGAGGGGATAGAAGCAATGGTTGTCCATCAGATGAATGGGGTCCCCTGTACCGGCATATTTACCCAATTTGTCCATTTCAGCTACAAGAATAGAAAAAAGAATGTATTTATTTTATTAAATTTCAAAATATACATTTTTTGTTGGCCATCTTTATTCTGTTTTTAATTAATGCCAAACGTTGTCTATTGGATATACAAAGTTTCTTAGGCTCTCTTTGATCTTTTTTTTTTTTACACAGATCTACCATAGGCGGGGGTGGCGGTGGCTGTGGTATGTGGATATTTGCTGCAACCTCCTCGAGAGTTTTTGGTCGTTTTGTACTAGTGGCGGTGGTCCAGGTGTTGTGTTTAACCATGGCGTCCCGATGTAACAGAATAGGGGCCAAAGTTTCATTCGAGACGCAATAGTGTGCTACTCTCAATGGCAACCACCCACACCACTCGTTGCTCGTATTCAACCCCCATTTCATTATGGATTGTAGGAATTTGCGGCGTTCAATGGGTCCTTCTAATTCGCCAACCAAAAACTTATAAATGTAGAAAAAGCTAGAGTTGAACAGATAAGTGTGGTCTCGGCTGGCTATATATTTCTTTAGAGTTTGATAAGGGTCCACTGAAAAAAGTAATCGTTCAATCAATCACAGATCAAAAATATACTACCCACAGTCAATCACTTACAGGTTAAGTTCTCCCCCATTTTGACAGTAGTGTCGGTGTTCATATTGTCAAATGTCTGTTGGAATAAAAAATAAAGACAAGACAAATCATATTAGTTAATCAAGTTTTTTTAATTAATAACAAGAGCGTCTCGATCGCCTTCTTCCAAAATAGTGTTCCATAAATTCTGGGTTTCCCCCTTTTTTCCGTCTTTTCGATCAAATACTATCGACTTGACGAACCGTCTTCTTGCCCAGGCTGGAGGAAGGGAAATGTTGTTGATAGCCAATACCATGTCATGTATTTTTCCAGGGACTTGTGTTGCTCTAATTCTTTTACCCACACAGGGTGCACAATAACGGGCACTCCTAGTTTTAGTTTCTTGTTTGTATTTAATTTCACAAAGACCATTACCAACATCGCAACACACACCCAACTCGTACAATCTTTTGGTATCTTGAGTCTCCATCTTATTACACACAGCACAACGTTCTATACCCCAAAAACAAATCGGGCAGTCATTACATTGACGAACGATGACATCACGCACAGGTTTCTTCCAACATCTGGACCTCCTTCGTACAACAATCCTTTCTTTTACATCCAATAACCCTTTCGGAAATGCGGATCCGAATTGCAGACCGTAGTTCTGCAACATTTGTTTCTTCATACTCACTTCTGTAAGAAATAAAATAGAAAGAAAGAAAGGTTATTCATTGAAAAGAGAGTGTGTTCCTTTGTTTGCTGGTCTCTCCATACTTACATTTTGTTTTTCGCTGTGTGTTTCTTGCTCCTTTTCGGTTGATGATCACGACTCAAGTGACTTCTACACCCTAGCGGTGTGATATATATACCCTAAAAATGAAATAAATGTGGGGGGTACCCCCCTCCCCCCTCTTTCTTTGAAAACCGCAATGGTCTCTGGGAGGTGTGTAACGTATAAATAACATGCGTTGGTGGGTAGAAATCATTCATCTCTCGAGTAAGAAACAGAGAAGAACCAAACAAAGAAGAAGAAAATAGAAGTGAGTATGGCAGAAAAGATATTACAAAAGATGAAAGACGATCTCTTTAACCAGTCCTGGTTTAAAGTGTGGGGGGATGTTCCACATTTGGATGGGGATGGTTGGTGTACAAAATGCGGTGAACAATTTGAGGGACAAAAGAACAGAAGAATAGCATTGTATGAATTTTGTTATGAAATAGATCGTGGGGATTGGAACCGAACCCGGAACCTCTACCGCAAAGTTTCAGCCCAATGCCACACCTGTTTAAAAATTAATATTAATATCGATGAACTTATTCCTTCTTATTTGGTGGACGATTTTGTCAGACGTGAAACTTCGGTCAACATATCGCGGAACTACGTATATGGGGAAATTTACGGACGTGTTCGTTACAATTTTTGCGAAAGCGGACCCATGTTGTGGAATTTCCCATCTCCGGAAGAAGCGCGTTATGAAGAACTTACCGATCGTTCCTTGATACCACGCCCTTACAGAGGTGGTGTACAATATTTAAGATTGCTTTGTCTAACTCCAAACTGTCGCTGTTGGAGGTTGCATTATCCGACGATGGTGGAACGCCGTCGACGTCTCTTGACATCTAACGGTTGTCCTCTTTTTTGCACCTGCCATATGACCATGCACCAATGTCCAATAGAATGAGTCTTTGTCTTAGCATCTATATCAACTTCCAAGAAGTCTCTTATGCTCGGTCATCGGATCAACGCCCCGTCCAGACTACAAGAAATTTCTCCTGCATAATACAGACACGTCCCTGGGTGTATTTAAAAAATGTGATATTCTGATACAACGACTCCGACTTAGTGGGGTGGTGAAAGTCTCCATCTTGTCACGTTTATGAACTCACACACTAACGTCACACCTCTTATACCAGAGGTGTGACGTTTTTTTTTTTGTTTTTTTGTTTTCTTGAAAAGGATGGATCAAACTGTAGATGTTGGTCAGAAAGAGAACGAAGTAAGAGAAGAAAAAGAAGAAGATAATGCTTTTGGTGAAGACGAATTTTCTCTAGACAATGATCTACAGGAGAAGAAGCTAGGTGAGGTGACAGCCGTTCTTGACATGGATGGGTACATGGTTGATGGTGTGTTTCGTTGTAAAGAGATGGGGTGGAAATATCTCAACCACCCTCTTGCTTATTCCATTCCCTTCTACCATGGGAATGTGTGTGAGTTAAACACCAAGGACCGTTTCTCTGCCAAGTACGTTGAAGAAAACGTTTTTGACATTCCATACGGGGAGTTCTGGATTGGTATGATAAACGGCAAAGAGGTGTCAAGAATGGTGGCCCGTTTACATTACCGAGGTCGAGTAGCCTACAAAGGTGGTTGTATTGAGAAACACCTTTTGAATGGTCTTGGAATTCCTAGTTTAAATTTAGAAGAAATTGGGTGTCCTAAAATCGACGACATAATTCTTGAATGCCCATTTACCTTTGACACCTGTGGGCATCATAAGAAAAATTTCCACTGCCCCAAACAAGAAGTGTTTTTAATAGAATGGTGGTTGAATAGATACATGTGGAATCGTAATATTGCCAACACAATCCAACCTAAAGTCAAGAACCCCTTCGATTTTATGGATGGTAGTGACTTTGTCTTTATCTAAGGATGTTCTTTTATTTAAAAAAAAAAAAAGGAGATGGTCCATGCATGCCTGAGGAATTTAAAGATTTTAAAATTAGTAAAGGTTATAAGGGTTACACTACACCAACCCATTTAGAGTTTGGGTGTTACGAACCTTACGAAAATTATCAAAAGTTGTATGTTGCATTGAAAAAGAGAATAAAAAAGAGAACCTGATGTCGTGTTTTTTTTTATTATAGATAGAACGGATCTGTGTGGGAACTCTCAGTTAACGACTATGTTTCAAGATGTATGGGATGTGAGTGACAGTCAATTACGGCGTGCAGTTGAAGAGATGGAAGAACCGTCCCTCGAATTAAGAGATAGTCAATTACTTCAAGCAGTATTGAGATATGAAGAAGAGACACCCTCTGAATTGAGAGACAGTCAATTACTACAAACATTATCGGAATATGAAAACGGTTGTGGGGGACCGGTTGATATGGAATTGGAGGATAACCAATTACTACAAACTGTATCGGAAGAGTGTAATGATGTTGGGGAACCGTTAGAAGTAAACCCTTATGCGCCGGAAGTGTTGTTTTGGTGTGACACCCAATCACAACCGACGAAAAGACAACGGCTCAGACCGCCCTCTCCGCTTTTGAACATTTTAGGGTATCCTCTCCATTCGGGGAACACACCCGAACCTCCTTCGCCAGGTAGTCCACAAGCTCAAGAACTCATGAACTCGTACGACGACGACCAATACATAGATGATCTGTGGCAGTGTATGGTCGATGAACCGACACCGACACTTCCACCCGTTCCGTTGGTCGTTGAAACCTGTGACGAAGAAGAAGAAGAAGAAGAAGAAGAAGAAGAAGAAGAAGAATCAGAAGACTATCAAGATTTGTTTGACGATTTACTGAACACTCAAACGGGTGGTGGGGTCAATGAAAATACCCCCCTCGATGCAAACTCGTCTGAGGATTATTTTGTTATCGAAAACGTGGAAACGAGAAATTGTCCTAAATTTCATGCTAAACAGTTGGTCTTTAAAACCACCATCCACAACCGTCCGCGAGAAAATATCGAAGAAGCAGTGGCCGTTGCTAACAGCTCTATCCGTCGACTCCTTCAACACGTGTTACAAGAATTGCAAGCGGGAAACACCGATTATGTGCGGTTGGTAATTGATGGGGTCGATTTGGATTACCCCATTGAATTGCCTTTTATGTCGGTGATGGAATTGACCCCTCTACGGGTTTTACGTCACTTGGAAGCCGTTCAACAATCGAAACGACAATTTTTACTCGATGGAGAAATGACAGTAGTGGTGTACCACGTGGACAACATCCCTGGAAGAGGTGTGTGTAAATTGCAACGGTTTTTAGACCGCAAACGCGAAGAACCCCTCCTGTGGATGAAAACATTAGCGACCCGCAATGTATCTGTGGTGTGTGCATCGATGTACGAAGCAGTGGCCCATTACTTGTATTGGCGTCAACACGAAACTCTGATGAAAAAACGGTCAAGGGATCTCCGTGATTTCACGTTGAGGGTAAGAGAAGACTGTGAAAGTGAGGGGGCGGAAAATTTAACAACGTTGCTGATCCGACTCCATGAATATCTGATGAGAGATTATGGAGTGCGTGTGGTGGTTCTAGATTGGGGGGGACGACACGACGACCAACCCATGTTCGTGGGAGAGGGTGACACAGATTCTGTGGTCTACTTGTATAAAATCCACCAAGACTTGCATTTGTTGTTACAACCGGAAAAGATCCAACACGCGCAGAAACACCAAGGCTTTTGTCGACGGTGTTTTTTTTTTTTTTGGAACGGTGCTCGACGAGTTACCCCCCATGTTTGTGGACAGGTCGAACGAGGTCAACGTCTGTCTCAAGTGTGCGGTCCACGGGTCAACCGAAGCGTTCGTTGTGAAGCTTTAGACTCTCAAGAGTTGGTGTCCGTGAAAAAATCCGTGGTCCCGATTAAAAAGACGGAAGACGGTTCGTGTGCTTTCCACGCCATAGTGGTGGGGAAGTGGATGGCTGAAGGTCGCCCACGTCACGAGCTCACAGTACGTCAAGAAGAGGAACAAGCCCAAGCCTTGTGCACGCGTTCGGGCCTTCGTTGGGGTTCGTGCGGACGTGTTGAACTGTTTCGTCGTTTGCAGGAAGTGTTGAAAGAAGAGGGTGTGCGGTTGCATGTCTATTACCACGATTTGAACTGCATCGGGTTTGCTGGAGATTTGACCGAGTTTGGATCTCAGAAACCGACGTGTGACGTGTATTTGTTCCACCACGATGAACATTACGATGTGATCACCACTATGACGGGTTTTTTAAAGAAGAATTATTTCTGCCCCGAGTGTGACGTGGGGTACTCGGAAAAGAGCAAACACAAGTGTCGACCGTTTTGCGAATGCTGTTATGAAACAATCGCCAACTGTTCTCAAGAAGTGGTTCAGTGGACCTCCTGCCCCACGTGTCACCGTCATTTCAAATCGGACGTGTGCTATGCCAACCACATTCGTGTCACTTCACATCGAGTACAAGGTCGTCAGGAACGCTGGAGTGTGTGTCAACGGTACCAACGGTGTGTCGACTGTCAGAAAGTAGTAGATTTGCACAAGAAACACCAAGGTCTACGCGATCTCACTTCTCACCGGTGTGGAGAACAACAATGTATTCACTGCCGTCAATGGGTGTTGTCGGACCACCTATGCCACGTTCAACCGTTGGTGATCGACGAGAACGATGGAAACGCTATGGCCCGGTTCATTTTTTTTGACATTGAAACCATGCCCTTGGAAGCGGTCCATCGGGTCAATCTGGTGGTGGCTATGAAAGTATGCACTCTGTGTGTGGGGTGGACGAACCACGATGGACGGTGCGAACAGTGTGGAGAACGTCAAATGGTCTTCGCCACCATAGATGCTTTTTGTACTTGGTTATTTCGTCCCGAACACCAAAATTCCATTGTGTTTGCTCACAATTTCATGGGGTACGATTCGTACTTTTTGCTCGAATGGTTGTGCGCACGGGGACAACGCCCCGAAGTGGTGATGCGTGGTGCCAAATGCATGTACATGTATGTGAAAGGCCTGAACTTGAAGTTTAAAGATTCGCTGTGTTTTCTCCCGATGGCTTTGCGCAAATTTTCCAAGACCTTTAACTTGCCCGAAGAGAAGGGGTATTTCCCTCATTTCTTTAACACCCCTGAAAATCAAGACTACGTGGGTCCCTACCCGGTGTTGGAATTCTATGGGGTCGAATCGATGAAAAAAGAAGACGCTGAAAAGCTCCGACTGTGGCACACCGAACAACTCGGTAAGACGTTTCATTTGCAAGAAGAGTTGAAGCATTACTGTCAACAAGATGTGATTCTTTTGAAACGAGGGGTTTTGGAAGCGCGACGTATTTTTCTTGACGTGACTGGGTTTGACCCCTTTGTGAAATGCATCACGTTGGCTTCGGCTTGTATGTGGTCGTACCGTTACCGGTTCATGCCACCTAACAGCATCGGAATCATCCCCCAAGGCGGCTATACACCTCAAGACATACAGTCGTTGAAAGCCAAGAAATGGTTGTGGCGGTTGGAACAACAAACCCCCGGCCTACGACTACACACCTGCTACAGTGTGGAGGGAGAGACGTCGATTTTTTGGGTGCCAAAGTGGACGGGTACGACCCCAAGACTCGCACTGTGTACCAATTTCATGGGTGTTTTTGGCATGCTTGTCCCCTCTGTTTCACCAACGCTCAGATGTTCCACCCCAAACTTCGTCAGAAGATGGGAGATATACGCAACGCAACCGAACATCGCACACGACGGATGCGCGAATGGGGTTTCAAGGTGGTAGAAATGTGGGAACATGAATGGGACGTTATGCAAGGTGACGACGACAACGACACATTCCCCCAATGGATGAAACACCGAGAGCCGCTAAACCCTCGCGAAGGGTTGTTCGGAGGGCGCACCAATGCTCTCAAACTGCATTTTAAATGCCCCGAAGGAAGTCGTGTCGATTACGTGGATTTCACCTCGTTGTACCCGTCCGTGATGTTGTCAGGCGGTGCCTACCCTGTCGGACACCCTACTTTGATCCGACGGGACTTTAAAACACCTCTGACGGAACATTATTATGGGTTCAACAAAGTCAAAGTGCTCCCGCCTCGCCACTTGTACATCCCCGTCTTGCCGTCACACATTCAAAACAAACTGATGTTTGTGTTGTGCCGTACGTGTGCCGAACAGCTCAGGCAAACGAAAGGGCGATGTTGCCACAATGCCGAAGAACGGGCTTTAGTGGGGACGTGGACCACCCCTGAATTGAAAAAAGCCGTTGCTCTGGGGTACGTCATTCTCGACGTTTATGAAGTATGGCACTACCCCGAAACGTCGTTGGTATTGTTTGGAAAGTACGTAAACACCTACCTGCGTTTGAAACAAGAAGCCTCCGGATGGCCCGCATGGTGTGAAACGGAAGAAGACAAACAACGGTACGTGGACGAGTACTTGGCCCATGAAGGAATCCTTCTGGAACACATAGAAGCCAACCTAGGGTTACGGAATTTGGTCAAATTGATGTTGAACAGTCTGTGGGGAAAATTTGGCCAGAACCCCCACTTGCCCGTCACCGAATACGTGGACGACCCCAAACGGTTTGCTGAACTCATGTTTGGACCTAAAACCGAGGTCAAACACCTGTTGTTGATCAACGAAAACCTAGCCCAACTCCAATACGACCGGGTCGACGACTTCACACGTGAAAGCGGGTTTGCCAGTGTGGTGCATGCAGCGTTTGTGACCTCGTTTGCGCGTTTGAAATTGTACCGCTATTTGGAAGAGCTCCAAGAACGTGTCTTGTACTTTGACACCGATTCGATCTTCTACGTTACCCACCCGGGACAAGTTTTGCTCCCGTTGGGGGATTATTTGGGGGATTTGACGTCTGAATTGAAACGACCGGGGGACTTTATTCGCGAATTTGTTTCAACGGGTCCCAAGAGTTATGCCTACGTGACCGACCAAGGTGACAAGGAAGTCAAGTGCAAAGGCATCCCCCTCAACGTGATGTCGAGTGCCGTGATCAATTTCAAATCCATGCTACGGTTGGTGGAAGGCATGGAAGAAAAGTACGTGGTCACGGAACCGCACCGCATCCAACGTGACGCCAAACGGCGTCAGTTGAAGACCGTTGAGATGTCCAAGGACTTTCGTGTGGTCTACGACAAACGAGTAAGACGTGGAGTGGAGACGGTGCCGTACGGGTATTTAGACGAAAGAGAAAATGAACAGTGACCAGAACCTCTATGATGTTCGACGAGAAAACATACCGAGCGACCAAGCTGACGACCGACGAGACGCGGGCCTGGTTGAATGTTCACACGGAGGCGTTCTTGATAAAGATGGAAGAAAGGTACCGATGCATAATGTTGCCCCTAAGTCGTGAAGGAGCAGCGCGTTCGATACGTCTGAACGCAGACGCGCAAAAGTTTTACCACCGAGCCATCCGTCTAAACGAAAGAGATCAGGAAAATTTGGGGGAAATTCTCTACAACCGTGTGAAGTTGACAGACCTTAAAAAAGAGTGTCAAACTTTAGGTCTTAAACGTCGTCTAGAGAGACGATGGCTTTCGAGAAATGCACAAATATGGAAGAAGAGAGAAGAAGAAAGAAAGAAAAGAAGAGAAGAGAAGAAAGAAAGAAGAAGACCATAAAAACACCCTCACCTGAACCTGAACAGATGAATGAGCATGCTTCCTCCCAGTGTGTCGGATTGGTGTAAACGGTTTCGCTGTTGGATCGCCTGTTGTGGTGGGACCGTAGTGGTGGTGACGGAAGAAGATGCCCCCTCGTCGTCGTCGGAAGAAAACGAAAGTTCAAATTCAACAACTGTTGCACCGGTCGTACTACAATCCCAAAAAGGCTGAAGGGTATGCGGGGTACGACCAATTGGCACGTCAAGTTAAAAAAAAAGGAATTAAACGTCGGCAAGTGAAAGAGTGGTTGGAAAAACAACCGGGGTACACGCTCCACAAACCCGTTCAACGGAGGTTTCGTCGCAGCCGTGTAATCGTGGATGGGTTGGACGAACAATGGCAAAGCGATCTGGTGGACGTGCAACGGATGTCTGACGACAACCAAGGTTACAAACATTGGTTGACGTGTATAGACGTGTTGTCCCGCTACGCTTGGGTGTGTCCGATCAAAAATAAAACTGCCCCTCAAATCATTCAAGCTTTTCAAAGTATTTTCAAAGAAGGACGTCAACCCAAAGTGTTGCAGACCGATCAAGGGACCGAGTTTCTCAACCGTCACGTGCAAGCGTTTTTCAAATCCCAAGGGATTCGTCATTTTGTCACCTACAGCGACCCCAAAGCACAAATCGTCGAACGGTTTCATCGCACCATCAAGAACCGGCTCTGGCGGTATTTCACCGCCCAGAACACGCAAAAGTACGTGGACGTCTTGTCGGAATTTGTCAGCGGGTACAATCAAGCCTACCACCGGTCGATCCGTCGCAGCCCCGACTCTGTCACATACGAAAACGCCCAAGAAGTATGGCACACGTTGTACGACGACGACGTGAAAAACACACCGCGGCGTCGGTTTCGTTTTAACGTGGGCGATCAAGTCCGTATGAGTAAATTGGATCGGGCGTTCAAAAAAGGGTACTTACCCAACTGGACGGAAGAAGTGTTTGTGATTGCGTCGCAGATGCAAGGCACTCCGCCAAGGTATAAATTGAACGAATGGGCCGGAGACCCCATCAAAGGTTCTTTCTACGAACAGGAGTTGCAACGGGTAACGGTGCGTCCTGAAGATTCATTCCGTGTGGAAACGATTGTGAAACGCCGTCGACGCCTCGGAAAAAGTGAAGTGTTGGTGCAGTGGAAAGGGTGGCCTAAAAAGTACAACAGTTGGATCCCCGCCTCGCAGTTGGAATGAGCAGTTTACCGCACCCCGACTCCTTCTACGTGCGTCTGCCCAGCAATGTGGTGACGCCAGACCAGACGAACACCGCGTGGGATTTTGTGGTACCGTTACCCCACCCCTTGAATTTCCCCGAGTTCGACGAGTGGACGGTGGCGGTGACGTCGGTGTTTTTACCGCCTCTGGGAAAACAGACCTCGCGTTTGACAACGTGTTCATCTATTCGGATCTGGTGACCGGAACGTTGGTAGGGGACATAGAAGCGCCGCTCTTGTGCACTGTGGACGTGAAAGCCGAAACGTTGGATGGTGTTGTAGGGGGTGTGGTTCGAGAACCGGAACAATTGATGCATTGCCCCTTGCGGGTGGGGTATATAGAGTCGATCCGTCTCATACTGCGCGACGAGTTTGGACAGAATCTGGTGGCGTTGGATCGAGGACAAACGGTAGTGGCATTGCATTTTCTCAAGAGACGCTTGGCCATGGGCGATCGACGGTTGGTACTACCCAGCAACGCATCCAAAGACCTCTACCCGGGCAACAAAGGCGACACGTTCACCGTTCACCTCCCCGTTGCGCTCAATTACATACCCGACGACTGGGAAGTGGCGATGGTGTACCTGACGATCCCCGTACCCCACGGACGGCTCGAAGCACTGTCGCCGATGCGTCAGGTGGGGGTGGGCTGGTTGAAGAACCACCAGTGGACCATCAAAGGTGCGCGGTGGAGTTATCTACCAGCTAAAAAATACCATTCTGCTGAAGATTTGATCCGTGAATTCAACGTGCAGATGACTAAGACGATTCAAACAAACGTTACGAACGTCAGCCAGGGGAGTTGGGTGAAATCAGGCCAGAACGTCCTCACGCTCTACGATTTGACGTATTTGAAGGGGTCGGGCGTCGCACTAGGACCCCCGAGGAAAGTTTTCTTTCAGACTGGTCTGTACACCATGATGGAACTCCTAGAGGGACTCAACAGCCAATTCACCATGATCAAGTTTCATACGTTAATGTTGCAAAATCAGATCCACGTGCACTGCACGCACGAGTTCCAAGTCGGCGCTGACGGGAAAGGCCATACGCAAGCGTTCACCGTCACTTCCGATTCCATTTTGAAACGGTTGGGCTGGCCCGAGGGTCATCATGACGGTGACCGTGCTGCGATTTACCAGACTTTCAACACATTGAAGAAGGACGGCATCGTCCAACCGACCACTACTACCGTGACTAAGGCGCTAGACGTGACCGAATGGGTCAAGATTTGGATGGAAGTGGATCTGAATACCGTCGTGTTGAAACGGTGGGCTATCGATCCCAACCTTCACCTGGTGTTGACCTCCGAGATGGTCGATTACTTCGGCTTCCCCAAAAGTACGACGGACGTCAAGCTGGGCTTCCGCACAACCCCCAAACCTGTGGGTCCTCCAGCATCGACGAGATCTGTATGGGTGGGACCACCCCCCATGGTGGTGACCGGTCCCACCTGGACACACCCAAGTTTTGGAGACACTCCTCTCCCCGTGGAGGACCGTCTGCCTCCTGTGACGTTGTTGCGGAGTCCCCTCCGGTGGGCGGATCTCGTGTTGGGTCGTGGATTGGCCAGCGGTATCTACGTCTACACCAACATCGTGGATTATTCCATCGTGGGGAATTTCAACGCGCCGCTGTTGGACATCGTACCGGTGGGAGGCGAACACGGGGGACGCAAGACGTACGAATTCAGACACCCGCACTACAACACGTTGCGCCTGTCCAGCTTTCAAGAGGTGGACGTGTACCTTCGCGATTCCAAAGGCCAGTCGGTGGATTTTGGAGACGGGCTGGTGGTGGTCACGTTGCACATCCGTCCGCGTCAATCCGAACGTTGATAAAAGGCGGTGTGGTAGGTGATGGTGTTCACAATCACGATGGTGGGGTTCGGAGGTATGATGCGAGGGATTCAAAACAAAGTGGTGCGCGCCACCCAAGAAGCCGTGGAGGTGGGAAAACAAGCCGTGGGCAACGTGGGCGCTCAAGTGGCTCGAGACGTGTTGGGTGAAGGTCGAGATTTCAAAGACGCGATACTGAATCGGGCGTTGGAAAAATCACAAACTCTACAACGTTATTCCGGTCCTACACCTTCAGTTTCCCATAAAAGGCCTCGACGCAAGAGACGCGCCCCTACGGCTACAGCCATCAAGAAAAAGAAACCACGAAGACGCAAGAAACAACCCAATACCTTTGACGTATTCGATTAATGATGTTAGGTGGTGCTGGACGCAAACGATCCGGGGGTGTGGAAAGTGCCGGACGGGTCATCCCCGTCAAGAAAGCTCAATTGGGCGATTTGTTTAGCCCGTTGCCGACGGAAATTTCGGTGAAAGACGGCTACTGGCAAGATTACTACCCCACTCAAGCCACTTTCAGTCCGTGTCATTTCTTCATCCCACAGTCTACCGATTTCATCGACATGGGGATGTGTCAACTCACTTTGGGGGTGAAACTCATCCAAGCCAATGGGACAGACATGGCCGCGGGGTTGAACATTGGCGTGGTGAACAACGTGGGGCATTCGTTGATCAAACGCTTCGACGTGAAATTGAACGACACGTCGGTCGGCGAACCCACCGATCTGTACCATTACAAGGCGTACGACTCCAATTTGAGAAATTTCACCCCCGACCAAAAAGACAATTACCTGCAGATCGAAGGTTGGTACACGGACGAGGCCACCGACGCCAAGATGAACAAAGACCTTCTTCTTCTTCTTCTTCTTCTTCTTCTTCTTCTCAGATGTCCTTCACCCAACAACGGCGACAATTGGAGACCACCATCCAACGGGTGGAACGAGAGTTGTTTGATACTTCTTTACCCTATGCACGAGTGCAACGGTTGCAACAGAAACTGACTGAAATGGAAGAACAGTTGGCGGAGATGAATAACAACCGCAGTAGCCCCGCACAACGCCGTCGTGAAACTGTCCGACGAAGAGGAAGTGAACAAAATGTCACTTCGGCCACCAGTCGAGAATCCTTAGGTCGTGGAGACCACAGAACCACCACCACGACCCGTACGACAACCACGGTACGCAAGGGCCGTCGTCCGATCACTCGACGGAATTCGCGCAGCGTTTCGTCCCCCTTATCATCGTCGGCTTCTTCCACCCCTCAACGGGGTCAAGGGAACATCAACCAATTGATTGAACATCTGAAAAAAAAGCATAAATAAGAACCGGTTGTTTATTGGAGAAGACACACGTGGAAAGATGAAAGGCGGAAGAATTAAACGAAGAACCCAACGCGGGACCGGTGTGAAATCCTTTATTCGAGGTGTTGGGAAGACTGTAAAACTGGGTCGAAGGGCCATGAATTTGGGTAATTATCTGAGTCAAGCCTTTAAGAAAGGTCAAAAAGACGGATGGACTGTGAAAAAGGGCGGTGGAAAAATGACCGGTGGTCGAAGGAAAAGAAGAAGAAGAAGACGCCCAAAACCCTATATGAGTGGAGGTTGGAATCCTTTTGGTAAGTGGAGGCAACCTTACGGTCTCGGTCTATAGGAAATGTCGACTAAACGCCGTCGTTTGAAACAGCGTCGTCTGCGGAGGGTGAAACCCGGAAGACGGGATCGTCATAAAGAGTATAAAACAGTGATGTGGAAACAAAGGAGAAGAAGAAGAAGAAAATATCAATGATGCACACTCGTGGAGGATCAATCGGTTTAATGGGAGGACGTCGCCGACGGCGGCGTGGTGGTGGTCGGATCTCCATCTATAAGGGGGGAAGAAGACGTAGGACGTCGATCCCTATCTATAAAGGGGGCCGAAGAAGTATACCTGTCTATAAAGGCGGAAGAAGAAGTATACCCATTTTCAAAGGCTCCGGACAACGTGGTGGAAATTGGAAATCATTTGTGCACGGCTTGGAGAAATTTGGAAAACGTTTGGCCAACGGGATAGTGGAAACAGTTACTTTTGGTGCCGCTCCAACCCCTTTCAGAGGTGTTGAAAAAAAATATTGAAGAAAAAATGGCTAGAAGAAGAAGAAGAAGACCGGCAAAATCTATTGTCAACCAGCGTGGAGGTTTTTTTGGATTTTTGGCCCGTGCATCAATACGGCGGATGCTTAGTGCCGGGGCAAGAAGGGCTGTTACGGCTGCAGCAAGACGAGCACTCAAACGAAGACTCTCCAAAACAATAGTGAAAACTTTGGCTAAGAAAGCTCTTAAAAAAGCAGGTCCGGCATTGCTGTCGGCAGGTGTGAGCTCAGGGGTTGGTTTTGCTGGGGAAGCTATCATGAATAAGATTGCTGCCAAAAAGAATAAATAGATAAACACCCAAGAGGTTCGTAAGAAAAAATGGTTGAAACCTGGACATCATTGACGAAGTTGGTTGGTCGGAAGAAGAAGAAGAAGAAGATGTCTATCGACTACGGTCTACCGAAATGGATGAATCTACCGAAATGGATGAAAGGTCGCGGAAGTGCATGGTATAAAAAGAAACGTGCACAGCTCCGCTACGACGGATTACAACAACCATTCCCCCGATTTCAAAGTGGGGGTCAAAGTTTTCCTACAGCCGCAGGTAGAGTGGTATGGAAGAGACCGAACAGGAGAAGGAGGAGAAGACGATGAAGGGGGGAGAACGCGTCAAACGTCAAAGCCGCTATTGGGATGCTCTAAACCGTGGGACGTCAACACAACGACGTCAATTGCTCAAATATGCCACTCCGGATCAGGTGGACGCCATGAGTGAAATCACGTACAATTTCCTTCAGGGTCGGTTGACAATCCCACGAACTCAACTGAAATCGTTGGCCGGTCAGAAAAAACTATGGCGTAAAATAGGCGATCCTGCGAGGAGTCAAAAAGAACGTCGTAAATGGATACAAAAAGGTGGTGGAGAGAACATGACTTTATTACTTCGAGGTTTGAAACAAGGAGTGCGTCGAGGGGTCAAACAAGGAGTTCGAAAAGTTCAACGCAACTTCAGCAATAGGACTCAACCGTCTTCAAGACAAACCAACCGACAAGATAAAATACAAGAGTTGGAACGGGATATTCAAAGGATGGAATCGACGCTCGAAACTATTTAAGCTTCTTTTCCGCTCTGAGCATGTACTCATGAAGTACACACAGAAAGCGTTCTTGACGATGACACGACCACCCACCACCACCAACCCACAGACGGGTGGTGGGAGTGGGGTGGATATGAACCGACTACTGAAAACGATGGCCATGCGTGAAGAAGAATCCAAGACACCTTACACCAACCAGTTGATACAGATGAAAGACGATCTCGACCAGTTGATGAAAGACGTTAGCATTCCCGTAGGCGAAAAATTAAACATGGTCAAAGACAAGTTAATTATGTATCGACGTTTGTTGAAAAAAAGTCGAACCATTAGGGGTGCCCCTGCGGCCGGTACGTTGATGGCCACACCTTCTCCCTTATCTACTCCAGACACAACCATAGCCGCCGTCACAGCAAGAACCGGGAGAAGAAGGTCAAGAACCCCGACACCCCGCGATGTGGTTGCAGTAGAACCTCGGAGGTTGTTTGACCAAAATCCCACACCCTTGTTCCCCACTCCACCAACCACGGTTGGAAATAATGATGGTGATGCAGGAGCTCGGACGCGCATGCAAAAAAGTCTCAGAGAGGCAAAAAGGACTTTGGAAGAATTAAAGAACACCCCTGGTAGTAGCGGTCAAAAGAATAAGAGAGCTAGAAAGAAGCCAAAGAAGAAACAGAAAGGCCGAGGGTGGACGACGAACAAGGGTTGGGTCCCCCAACCTGGAGAGCCGGGGTTTACTTGGAAAAACTGGAAAAAAGGAGGAAGTCTTGTACCCAAACAGAAATGGTGGACGGCAAACTTGGGGGATCCTGTATCCGTTAACTATTACGGAAAACAGAAAGGGCGAGGATGGACAACGAGCATGGGTTGGGTGCCTGAACCCGGTGAACCTGATGACTATTGGAAAGGAAAAGGTGGAAGTCTTCCATCCTTTGATCCCTTAAAAAAACATACCTCTTTTTTCTATGTCCCACCCCGTTCATGGAAACGTGTACGTTTTGCACGACAATAAAAAAACAGTTGTGTTCAAACTAGTTTTATTGTGTCTTCTTTTTACAACAATTTTCACGTAACGCGTGACGACGAACAAATAACTGAAAAGCCTTTAACACGGCTTGAACCAATTCAACCAAGGCGAACCACCACCATGGACGATGCATGTCTAGGTTTGTTGCAACAAGTATTCTAACTGGTTTAATTCTTGAACCAACTGTTGTTCGGGGGTGATGACCGTCTCTCCTTCTTGCACTACTTGTTCCACACACACTTCTTTATCTGGTTTCTTTCTCCTGACACGTCTCTCTTCTTTTCTTTTGCGTTTCGCTTTCAGCTCTGTTGGCTGTGGGTTGGAGAACGTTGTGGAGTCTGGTTGAGGAGTCACATTTAAACATTCGTGGGTGACCTTTACTTGATCCCGATACTTTTTCTTTTCACGGTTCACCAACTGTAACTTGGAACCCAGTTCTCGTACAATCTGTTCGACCAAAGAATCAACTTCACTGAACCCGATCGATTCTGTTGAACTGAAAACCAACGCTTCTTGTATCCTTTCATCCCAGGTCGATACCATTTTTCCCCATTCCGTTAAAACATCTACGGCACGGAGACGCTCTTGAAAACGGTCTAACCCAAACAGATCCATGGTGAAAGTGAAGTGTTTTTCGTGGAAGTTAAGAATTTATGCTGGCTTTTATGGGTTATCCCTTCTATCCCTTGTTGGAACACTGTTTCGCACGAATCGATGAACATCGACAAGTCACGACTTTGTTGAGACAACTGTTTAAGGAAAGAAATCCAACGCTCGAAGTCTTCTATCGAAACCTCACTTAAATCACTTTCGATCACATCCCAACAGGAGGTTTTGGTTTTTGACAACCATACTGAACAACCTTCTTCCATCCTCTGAGCTTTTTTCAGCACTTCTTCCCTCAAACTCATCTTCATCTTCTTCTTTTCTAGGCTCTCTGTTATTTCTTCCTGCATCCTCTTCATCCTCTTCACCGTACAAGCCATGATCAGTTGTGTTTGGAATATGCCATGTCCTTGAATTTATCAACTTGTCCATCTCCTTCAGTCTTTCATACAACACTTCGTCTGCAGCCTCTTTAACTTCTTCTTCTTTTTCTTTTGTCTGCTCGTCCAAAAGCGGTAACAGATGTTCCACCGCTTGGTTCAACATTCTGTCTTGCATATCCATCAACGATTTCAAGTGTATAAGCAACAGGCCAATTTCTTCTAGAGCACTCTTCATGGTGAGCTGTGTTTCAATCCGAAGGTGAATACAAATGAACGTTCAACCCGTGCGTCTTTGAAGATAACGATGCACTTCATCCAACTGGGCATCCGTGCTCGGTCCACTTTTCTCTTTTCCTCTTTTTGGCATGCAACAACAAATCAATAACGCAATACAGTTCAAACAACAATTTTGGATCTTCCCCCACATGTTTCTTCTTCAATGGTTGGAAGACGTTTTGACAAGTGTAAAGAAGCCGATTCTTTTTCTTCTTCTAGCTTTTCCATGTCTCGATCTGGCAGCATGCTCGACATTGACCGTATTAGAAAATAAACCACTACTTGGAAAACCAATGTAAATGTAAACGCAGCCAAAAAAATTGTCCACCCGCACACTGTCATCACCAAATTCCTTGACGGCTTTCTTCGGTCATCATTTCTTGTCTTGCCATGCAAATGGCATTCAATTTTATTTGTGTCACTTCGAGCAACTCGTACATCATTTGACGCTCGTCCGTCGATCCCAAGTAACGGTCACTCATCATTTCACGCTTGTTATTCAAATACCAAATCAGATTGTCCAACTCACGGAACATCTTCTCTCTCAATTGACAGATCATGTCTTCGTCCATCTCCACGTTAGTCGTTTCCTGAGGAGCGTCCATGGTGTTTACCACTCATCGTACATGTCGGGTCTTCTTATAACCAACTGTTCCTTTGGTTGATGACCCCAAATCGATCTTTCTTTTGCATCGTCTCTTTTAATGTTCACACACATGGCTATTTTTCCCCAACTACCACCACCCATCACAGGCCATTTCGTATGACGTTTACGACAACATTCTACACACCAACTCAAACGCGAATATTTTCCTTCATACAAACACTTCACTCCAACATGGTAAGGCCGTTCAAAATGATACGGTAAACAACACCCGCTATTTTCCCAAAGTCCCACAGGACGAACATACTTTTCATCCCACACTCCACCACACATACAACAACGACAACCCCCCTCAACACCACCACCACCACTATACACCCACTCGGTAACGTCCACCAAATAATAATCCCTCATCACTTCACGCAACCCCACATGGGGACTCCACTGATACCCCCGCAGTGCATCCACTTGTCGGTACCGTCGATCCCCCATCAACAATTCCGGATTCGGACTGCATTTGGTTAACCAATCGAATGACAAAACGCTCCCAGACATCTTCAGAGTCCACACGTCCAAACCACATACACCACAACCCCATCAACGTGAAGAACATCTTTCAATGAAGAACTTTTCAATTGACTTTCTTTTTGTAGATACATCGACACCGAAAAAAATTACCCTCGCAGTAAGGACATGTTCTTTCCCATGGCGGGTAACAGTGACGGTTTGGACAGTTCACGCCTTCACCATTTACTTCATTGCACAAACATGTTCTATCAGTTACCCGCAAATCCAACACGATGTAATGTTTTCCACAGAACGGATTCAACACAACCGCATAACCTTCGTCCAAATGGTACACATCTTCCCCGTCCACCAACGTCGATTGACCTTGTGCCTTTAACATCCCCAACCATTGTTGAACCGGTTTTGGATTTTGTCCGCATCGTCCACACACCTCCACACACCAACCCTTGAACTCCCCTAGAAGAGACCCCCTTGCTGGTTTGCAGGGACCCCACAGGACTGTTCCGCATTCTCTTCTTCTTCGTCTTCTTGGTCCGCCGCCTCGCCGCCCACTCCACCATTCCCCACCTCCCATTTTGAGGATTTTTCAAAAGCCTTTCGGGACTTCTTGGGGATGTTACAATTATGCACATCTCGGTTTTCTATCCAGAATTCATACGCCAACACTGCATCTCTTGTGGGGGCTTTGAATCCTTGATTTGTTTCACACACACGGTAATACCATTCTGCAGGGTGAGAGAACTCTCCTTTACGTCCTACTCTCTCCACGGTTGTCTCCCCGTCCAATGTCACTTTCTCTGTTTCCACGTACACCTTGGAGATAGGTTCACCGTCGTGTTTTCTTTTTCTTCTCTGTCTTCCACGCTCGTCCACAGGTAAGTATTGGTAGTCGAAACTCACTGTGTTGTTGTCTACTGTGATTTTCTTGACACGCACCGTCTCTAATATCTCCTCCAACATCTTCTCGGCTGTGTGGGTGCCCGACATCAATCCATACCCAAACGTTCTCTGACCACTCAATCCACCATCATGACAACCATAGGTTCCCAAAACAAACCCGGCTCAGCACCGTGGGGGATAAAACTCTCTCCAAATTTTGTCCGTTTGTTACTGAGGAAAGCCGTGTCTCCAAATAACGCAGAAGGTTTATTGTAATTTTCCCCAAATACTCTTTTCAACGCTTTATCTTTCTCCATATCCCTCTGGATGTTGAGAGGTAAGAAATTCGTCATGACTGACTGATTTTTACCACCGTACTTCCCTATGTACCCACCCCTCATACGTTCAACCGCTGACTCCAAGTTATTTTGTCTGGAGGCTCACTTTGTGGAATAATCGCTGACCAGTGGGTCCCCTTCCTTTTTACAGGACCGTGGGCTCAAGAAGGGTGGTGATACGAACTAACCTCTATTACTACTCGGGAGGTCTGTACAGGAAAATCTTGACCGAGGTCGTGAAAGTACAGACCGAGCGCGGCGAGCTCTGTACCACGACCGAGGTCAAGATTTTCCTGTACAGACCGACCAAGCTCGGTTAATAAGATATTTATTATATGGCCATTTCAACAACAACAAAGTAATTTTGAGTTTTTCGCTCAACGTTTTATTGACCCTGAAGTGTGCGTAAATAAGCCTACTTGACTCAGCGAATCCAGTAAATTAAACATCAAAACTTGAATGAAGTAAAGTGTTTTTATAAATATATTTCAAATCAGATGCCGTTATACACACAAAAAATATTCACAATCCATTTTTAAGTCATTTTAGGTAAAGAAAAACGTAAGAAAAGACAACAAACACGCTTACTTTCACCAATATCTTGTCACTCGTGTTGTCACTCATCATCATGCAGTTTCAGCGAATTTGTTTTTGTTTAGCCTTGTGAAAACTCTTCAAACGCCACAACTATAATTACAAGATACCATTAAACCACATCCAAGAATAAATTAAAGTCACTTTTTGACGAAATAGTTCGAAGAGACGAAAATATGTCTTTGAAAATCTTCGGCAGCTTTGCATCCACACGCTACAACAGCCTTTTTGCCGAGCGAAAAACCAACAATTTTCACGACTTTATCCTTAGATTTTCCATCGGATTTAGTACTTTAATGCACTGTCAAATCGATTCCATCTATTCTCTTAATTGTTCAAGGCAGAACACCAAGAAGAAACTACAAACAGCGACCTTCTTCATGCATGCAGGGTTCTTGTAGCTTCTTGTTGAGTTAATTTGGCAGTAGGTTTCGTCTTGATCGAGTTATGTTGTTCATTCAATCCTACAGACCACGACACAAAGCGACTTTTTGGACTCTGTTCGAACTTAAACAACTTCTTTCCATTTAAAATAAGTTCCTGTGATGCTTTTTTGATGATTTCAGTCAAAATTAATATCAGCTGTCGGACCGGTTTTCAAGCCGGTCTTCCTCGGAGAATCTAGACCGGAAAAACGGTCTTAATATCCGATTTCATCCAATCAGATTGCTCGATTTGCTAGCGTCCAGGCTCCAAGAAACTCGGCCATATAATAAATAATCCTACATTCCAAGCGTGGTCCACGGGATATATTACATCACCTAGTGTGTACCGCTCCCTATAAATACGCCTACTTGCATAGATTTATTCTAGTTTAGCTCTTTTTCCAAAAGACGGGAAGAAAGAATGAAAACTCCCCACCCTCCTCCCCGCAGCGATGATACCCATACCGTATATATACCAGCGATCTTGATACTGCTCTCAAAGCCTCGGGCCGATTGTTCCCATATCTTAATAACCACACCCATGGCTTTGTGTGCGGATTTCCCTAGTGAAAATATATTACTACCGCAATATGTAAGCACCTTTGGCAGAGCAGTCCTGTGTCAGTTGCTTTGAACGAGGCCAATTAGTGAATTCGTAATGCAACGTCATAGAATTGAAGATTGTGCTAGGCTACACAGTAGCTGAAGTACAATCAGAATTCTATTATTGTTGCACGAGAATTCACTAATTTCCCTTCCCACCCTCCCAGGTGACATGACTGCTTTGCAACATAAACTTCTTGTTTCATTTCAGATTCTGTTGTTACAAGTCAAGTTTATGGACTTAGTTACTAAATATTTTTGTTGCAATTAAATATGTTTATTACTCATACTAGTGTTTGTTTACTTGATCAAATAGCAAAGCTCAATGAACAGGAGGGAAATTTGCACGAGCATGCGTTCGGCCGCTGAACCGTAATGGCTTGATCGCGGTAATCAATAACAGGAAAGTCCGTTTCAAGACCACAAATTGCCCCAAAATTACTCAAAAAGCTTCATAAAGTATGCAACTTTATTTCTAAGCATTTATTTTTAAGGTTTTAGGTTTCCAAACTCTCCTATAATTTATTTTGGAGCGAAGCGATAAATTACACAGGCACCCCATTTTTTAGATGAAAAGCAAGTGCACACATTTAAAATATGTCTGATAAACTTGCAATATCTACAGTAATTTCTTGGGAGATCGTTGATAGATTTCAAACAGTAAAGCAAATCATGTTCAACTGAAAATCGAGTAAAAAATATGTCATAATCCATACACATAGTTCACTTCATAAACCTCAGCCGATCTGTGATATGTTATGTTCTGCAACTAGTAACTGTGGAGTTATAAAAGATACGAAGACATTGTGAGAAATGCAATTCCAAATAGGTTTTTTGGGGGGAGCAAAGTTATGTTAAATATGCATTTGGGCTCAACATGCCAAAGAAATCGGTCAAAAACACAATCTTCCCCATTTTTGCCAACCAAAATTATTTTAGATAGCTATTTAGACAGCATAGCTTTTAATATTTCTGCTCACAAAACTTGGGAGATCTATAGTAGATTTCGAGTCAATGAAGCATCAAACTTGCTAATACAAGAGGTTTTATTTAAAATATACTAGGTTTAAGACTCTATTCTATGAACGTTTCGTCTTCGATCTTCATCAAAGCTGTATATTCAAGTCACTATCACATGTTTACTTATCATCGTCCCTACTTATGTAGAAGAGTTTTCTTCAGTGCTTGCAAGAATTAAACGCGAAACCATCGCTGGTAAATACCAAGGCGCCATTTTGTCACTGCACAGGGATGTTCGCTTGCAGTGATAATAAAGTGCTTTAGAACTATTAAAGTCCAATTGCGTTCTTCCATGATAAATTGAAATATCTAAGTCTTCGTATATCCTCTGGTGGCATTTAAGTCCAATGTCAGCCTTGGAAGTAGCAATAAAACCGTTTTAAAATCCTAAGTTAACTCGCATTCGATGGCCTGAAGTCGAAGCTTCGCTTGAACTCACAACTGGTCGCGCATGCGCGCAACAAAATTCCCTCCTGCTAGCCATCGTCGATCTAGTGTGGGTGCATGGCCTCATGGGATAGCTATTTCCATATATGGGTCTGATGACCTTTTAAGACGCTATTTTTCGCTGCATAAATTTTATGGCCAAGACCAATTAGTGAATTCTCGTGCAACAATAATATAATTCTGATTAAATATAGTTATTTAAACAAAGGATAATAACATCCAAGGAGATTTTGTATAACTGAGTGTTCAAGTTTGACGATTGGACACAAAATTATTAAAAGCAACTGATGTGTCTTGACAGTCGTATTCGCGAATGTCAATCCAAAAGGTGTTTTGCTTATTACAAAAAATAATAATATCCTATATCTTTTGATCCATGTCAGAAAGCCCAGACTTACTAATTGCAATTTGAACATAGAATGTATTCTTTAGTCTTTATCGTTAGATGTATGTCAAAACCTAGAGTTCTAGTTCAAAAGGACAACCGAATTCTTAATGGAATATCTTAGTAACGAGTTACGCATAACGTCTCGACTATCGTTGTGAGTACATTATTTAGTCTCTCTGTTCAAGAAAGCTTTAGAATCGAAATGATACAAATCATGATTATCAGAAAAACAGTGATTCTCTTGTATAACATTCTCTTGAAAGAATCCAGGGATGAGATTTCACGAAGAGTTGGCAGTCCGTTGAGAAAATTCAAAATGGCGGACTCAACTGTGAAATCGTCTCTCTGATCGTTCTGTGGTAGATTCCAGGACCTACAAAGGCTGTTTTGGCGACTTTCGACTTGTAAGGAATGCAACTGGTGCATTAATGTTTTCCTGTAGGTTGGCGGGGGATAAAATACTTTAAAAAACGCCATAAACCTAGAAATGCCGCCTGTCGCTCGCACATCGTTCCATGATTACCCAGCATGCTTATCGGTCGTCCGTTAAAAAAGACAGGGATCTTGAAATAGTCGAATTGAAATGGCTGTTCCTCGTCAAGTTTTAACAAGGAAAAATTCACGAATATGTCAAGAAGAGAGATAGAAGTTTTCAGTGAGAAAGTGGCGTTTTGTTTCACAATGATGTATTTTGGAAGAAAAGTCCAATTTCGCTAATTTTCATGCTGGTGAAATGATGTCAAAAACGCGCATTTTTTATTTCTATGAAAAACAAATTGAACTAATGTCCAGAAATCGGACCTGTATAAAGTCAGTTTACTTGAGGTTAAATTTTGAAGAGTTATCAATTTTTCACTAATAACTGGCCATGAGATTATTGTTACGAAAATTCAGAAAGTTAGAATTTTTCAAAGCAGTATCGATTTTTACGGGCGGCCGGTGTAGGAGTCAATGGGTTAAGGTCCCGTCCACACATAACATATCTTTGATTCCGCTACTTTTTCGATGCGGATTGGCCTCTCGTCCACACGTATCCGGATACGTGTGGACGGGGCCTAAGTATCTGTAAATTTCGTGTAGATTAAATTCACATGGATTAGGACAATGTACACATAATTTACACAGGCCAAGAGCATGATGGACCATGATCACTGACAAAACATGTGCAGAAACTATTAGAAATAACTTTTAATCAAGAAATTCTTAAATAGTATACTATAAACACTATAAATATATATAATATAAACACTAAACAGCCCTTTGCAAAAATTCTGTAAATCAAGTATATCCATATATCGGATGCATTATGGGTAATTGAAAAAGTCCCCTAAATGTAACATTAGTGAAACTCTAGAATGTTATGTAATTTTGTCTCTAGTTTGTTGTTTGTAAGTCTCTGCTGCATATTTTGTGGAAAAACTCTAAAATAGTATTACCCATAATGCACACCATATGGATATACTGATATACTTGATTTACATAATGTTTGCAAAGGGCTGTATATATACATATATAATCTAATCATATCTATAAATATTATTGGATTATTTCTTTTATGGAATGAAACAGAGACCCATCGAGAATCATCCAATATTTGTATAGAAAACGATAGCGGCTGTACATTGTACCATGATCCTTTGCGAACCTAAATCAAGACCACTTTCTGACACATAAAGTACGCAACACACACTGTTGCAAATTTCGACGTTTCACGAGATAAAGTGATTTATGCATGCAAAGCATTGTGGTAAAATGTCAAATCCTGGATCAGTGACCAAAATCCTGAATCAGCATGCAGTGACCAAAATGCTGGATCAGTGACCAAAATGCTGGATCAGTGACCAAAATGCTGGATCAGTGACCAAAATGCTGGATCAGTGACCAAAATTGAGAAGAAAACAAATTATGTTAAGGTCCCGTCCACACATAACATATCTTTGATTCCGCTACTACTGGCAGATCTCGATGTACCGTATTCACAAATTATACCATTGTAAGTGCTCACGTGATCAGTAAAGGGAAGTAATAGAGAATAAATTATTTTTCAAATGGGATAGATTGCGAACCACGAGTATTAGTAATATCAGGCCAAATTAATCCAGGCCTTAACATACTTGACTTGTTAAAAAATACTGACGACCTCCCCCTTATGGCACTATCAAATTCTCCCAGGCTGCTCCGAACTTCGCCTTAGAATTGTTGCCTTCCTCTTATCTCCTGAGCTATACTGGCTCGACAATTTGCGTTGACAAGCGAATATGGTTCCTTTGAGTGTTTGTAGGGTATTTTCTCATGAATAAGTATACATATGACGTCATGGAGGAATATTGCAATTATTTCTGTTAACTTTGAACTTCATATTTAGTGAATCGTAATGACACAATGGCTATAGAAACATTCTCTTTCACAAAGCTGTTCTAACAATTGTACTGATGCAGTTATTGTCTCGGCTCTGGTTTTTCTTCCACAAGAAAGTTTAAATGATTAATTCATCTTATCATAAATCGTTTCATCTTTATGCGTCTAACAGAACATTAAAAATAAAGGAACCTGGGTAACGAATTTCTAATGTATTACGTCAATTGACCCTTATCAGGCGTACTGATTTTTCAGATCAGCAAACTGGCTTCTTTCTGGTGCAAACAGCCTATAATATATCAAAGAGTTTGTCTGAAAGAACATTTCTGGAAAGTTTCAATGGTATAGGATAAAATCTCAAAAAGTTATCGGGGATGACATTTATAGACTTTAGTATGGGATTTTGCCGTCATGCGTTACAAGCCTCGTTTTGATGTTTTTTCATAATTTAAATCGTTCATAACTTCGCAGAGATATATAATTTCGTCATGAAACTTCTATATTATACTTAAATAACTATATTGTTTTAGAGGAAAGGGTTAAATCTTGTAATTAATCATTTTGAAAAAACGGCTAACATCAAAACGAGGCTTGTAACGCATGACGGCAAAATCCCATACTAAAGTCTATAAATGTAATCCTCGATAACTTTTAGAGATTTTATCCAATACCATTGAAACTTTCCAGAAATGTTCTTTCAGACAAACTCTTTGATATCAAAGAGAGAAACCAGTTTCCTGATCTGAACAATCAGTAATACTAATAATACTGGCTCTTATCAGTACGCCTGATAAGAGTCAATTGATTTACGTCCCTGATATATAGCTAATTGCATAATCCTTGTCGGGTTGAAGATCATAAATCATAGAAGCTGAGACCGCAAGGATGGATGGGAAATCAGTTCATGAGCCACATTACATGCAGATATATTCAATGTTCTCGTAGTTTTGAAGGTATATGCTCTATTTAACTGAGATCCTACAAGTCTGGATAAAGTCGATGATTTGACAGTGTTATTTGAGAGTTTTAATTTCCCAGAATTCCTTTTGGTCATAGCTTTCATGGTTTTCAACCCGACAACGATTATGCAATTAGCTATACACCTATTTCAATAAACGTTGATCATGGACGATCTGAAATAGATGATCTGAGACCAAGACGAATTATGGGAAACTGGGTCTTTCGTTAGTAACATGTGAAATTCATTCATTCGACCTCAAGCTTGGAATCACGCTTGATGTTTGAATGAGATATGACGGAAGTTAACGTGAATTTAAAAGTTTCAGATCATCCAATTCAGATCGACCGTTATCAACGTTAATTGGAATAGGTGAATACATAAAGGCTCAGGTTTGTAATCATCTCTCATTCTGGACAAACAAATGATACCAGTTCTTCCTTTTACATCGCTTTTTGGGATCCCTGTGTCAAAGAGGGGTTTGATTCATACCCAGAGTACAAAGCGCCCATCAGCAAGAGAGAAAAGGAAGAAATCATTAATAAAGCAAGCTTAGATCGATCTCCTCGCTATTGAACAATTATTCCACTCAATCTCGTCGTACATGAGCTGATAGCCAACTGGGCGCTGGCCGAGTTGTACGACGAGATTGAGTGGAATAATTGTTTTATTATATAGACAACCACTGGATTGTGAGAAATATAATATTTGTTATATTTTTAGTTCGGCAAAACCGGTTTGCCATTGTTGAAAATCTCTAACTTTCTCTACTCGTGGTATATGAGCTGATAGCCTACTAGTAGAGTAGCCAATCAGAGCGCGCGCTTGCTCATATCCAGTGGTTGTCTATATTATAATATTGAATATATTACATCTTGAAAGGAAGAATATCCGGTAAATATTCAGATAAAGTTGCTCATAAATATTATAGATGGGATTTTTATCAACTCATGACAGCTTTTACCCTCCCCTCCCTTGACTCAATAAAGTAGTGCAACTACGTGTACTCGTACTTGACTCACTTTCGATGTTTCACAAATATTCTTACTCGGGCTTCCTTTGGTAGTCATCAACACGCATCACATCATTGATCAAAAAAGGCTGAAAAAAGGCCCTAAGATGGCGGTCGACGATGATGGACTAGTGTAGCGATTGGGTCTAAGACATCAAGTATAGCATTAGGAATTTGATCTCTTTGTAGCTTGTAGTTCGTATTGTGGTTTAGGAACACGATGGTTGCAATGAAGAGGACGAGGACGAGAAAGATGGAGAGGATAACACGACAACATGCACCGCAGATTCGACGACCTATACTTGGTTTGTGGACCCTGTAGGAGAGGATGAGTTGATTTATTAGGAATAACTAGGCAGATTATCATAGCAAACAGAGACAACGCTTACACGATATTATAGAAGTATATCCAGACACATAAAGCAAGTTATTATATAACTGTGACGTAATTTTACCAAAGTTGGTTATTTTTGAGGGTCGATATGAGGCGTTAAGGTATCAGGATACGTTTTGGACCCCTATGACTTCGGACTTCGACAACACGCACGCTTTACAATATTTTACCAAAAAAGTATACATTTTCTGAAAGCTGAATAAATGTAGTTTTTGAGTATACTTTCATATTTTTAGATTTTGCATTATAGAAATTGTTAGGCGAGTATACGTGAAATTCGACCGTAGTGCGTTCTAAAAGTTCGATTGCACATGGAATTTAAGTTATGCTTGTGAAAAACAAACTAACAGACTCTCGAGATAATGAACTTCAAAACAGTGTCTCAATTTTCCGATATCTGTTTTAGATCAACCGCAATCCTACGCCAAAGTTAAACAATTGATTTTAGAGCTATGTTGTCAACAAATAGAGCCATAGCGTTTGAACGAAAATAACATGAAAAAATCGGAGATACTGTTTTTTAGATCAACTATTGCTGAGCCACCTTGCAAATTTTCAGCGAAATCCATCGAAACTCTAGCGACATTAAGCCTCCGAAAGACGTGCATTTAGCGCTGAAATAGTTCCGAGAAAAGACGCAATTACTGTTTTGGAAGATCAAGCCACACCATGTTTATACAACACCTAGCGTAATTGAATCTGTCAACCACTTGTCAAGATATCTGGTCAGTATTCAACAAAGGTCGACAGGTCATATGCAAATGACAAAATATCGCAGTAAATTTATTGTGCTCTGGCTTGTTCGAGTATTGCGGGTGCCGGGGCATGTATTTGTATGGTTTTCTGCTCTGTTTGGGAACGGTTTCTTTGAAGACGAAGTCGACGATCTTCTTCTTGGATGAGAATATAAAGATTTACGTTTTCTTGAGGATGTGTATTTGCTTTTACATGTAAAAAGTTCAAAAGTGTATCGTTGTTTAAAAAAATTATTATGTATAGTTGTTGTATCGTTCGCCGCGTGGTTATGAGTGTCACGTACTGATGCGCTTCGAATGACGTCACAATCCAACCAATTACTGTTGACATAACGTTTCCTGTAGCAAATTAGTCACGATTTGTTTATCTTCATTTTCTCTGCTTGATTCGTTAAAATTTGTAATTTCTTTTAAAGAAAGTCATACAAAAAGGAAAGCTTATTCAAAATCTTTAAAAATCCGATTTTGGAAATTTTTGCTAAAAAAACATATCCTGATACCTTAACGCCCTGTAGAAATAATTAAAAATCCATATCCTGATAAAATTACGTCATAGTTATATAATAAATCCCTTATTAGATGTTTCCTTGGGTATTACGGGCTGATATTGTACTCGTTGCTCGCTATACATTCGCAACTCGTAAAATATCAGCCCGTAATACCCGAGAAAGCATCTAATAAGCTGTATATAGTAGACAAGCAGCCAGTAAACACAGACAGCATACAAGACAGCCTATAAACAGTCTTAACTCACCCAGGATGTTCCTGACTATCACTGACTGATCCTATACTCTTTTCTCCGTCTGAAACATCCCCAGACGCACCAGATGCTTCAGAGTCCCTCTCCCCAGGATCCTCCTCGGTCCCTTCATCAATGCTGTCTTGTCTTGAGTCTTGGAGGGTGTCAGCGGGTTCTTCTCCAGTAGAATAAAATGACGAGGCATCTATGGTACGGCGTCGAAAGTTTCTCAGAACTTGTTTAGCACGTTGTGAAGTGTTATGGATGGCCATTACAAAGTTGGCCAAGCTATTAGAATTATCAGTACTGGGGCCCTGTAAAAAACAATCATTATTTTAATATAGGTAATGTTGTGGCTAGCTTTAAGTACACTGGCCATTACTTAATGATGAATATTATTAGTATAATAACATACACTTGGTTCGAAAACACTGATCCAAACGATGGAAATTCAACTAACGAGAGAAACTTACAAACACAATGACATTCGCTAGTTTAACCTCTACAACAGACTATATGTGCACTTTCACGTTGGTAATTTATAGTCACTGCAGAACGTCTGCAAACCCAAGTAAGTTTATAGGAAACGCATTTTCGTTCATTTTCGCAACTTCGTACGAAACAACATTTAATCGTTACGAATAATCAACCAAATACCAGCCCCATTTAAAGGGATTGTTTTACGATTTAGCTAAGCCTCAGAGTAAGTTGCGAAGGGAAGTCTGTTTAAACTGCTGATCGCTTACCTAGTCTACATATATCCATTACCTGGTCTACATATATCCATTACCCGGTCTACATATATCCATTACCTGGACTACATATATCCATTACCTAGTCTACATATATCCATTACCTAGTCTACATATATCCATTACCTGGTCTACATATATCCATTACCTGGACTACATATATCCATTACCTAGTAGTCTACATATATCCATTACCTGGTCTACATATATCCATTACCTGGTCTACATATATCCATTACCTGGACTACATATATCCATTACCTAGTCTACATATATCCATTACCTGGTCTACATATATCCATTACCTTGTCTACATATATCCATTACCTTGTCTACATATATCCATTACCTGGTCTACATATATCCATTACCTGGTCTATATATATATCCATTACCTGGTCTATTATATATCCATTACCTGGTCTACATATATCCATTACCTGGTCTATACATTACCTGGTCTACATATATCCATTACCTGGTCTACATATATCCATTACCTGGTCTACATATATCCATCCATTACCTTGTCTACATATATCCATTACCTGGACTACATATATCCATTACCTGGTCTATCCATTATGTCTACATATCCATTACCTGGTCTACATATACTTGTCTACATATATCCATTACCTGGTCTACATATATCCATTACCTTGTCTACATAAATCCATTACCTAGTCTACATATATATCCATTACCTGGTCTACATATATCCATTACCTGGTCTACATATATCCATTACCTAGTCTACATATATCCATTACCTGGTCTACATATATCCATTACCTGGGTCTACATATATCCATTACCTGGTCTACATATATCCATTACCTAGTCTACCTGGTCTACATATATCCATTACCTAGTCTACATATATCCATTACCTAGTCTACTATATCCATTACCTAGTCTACATATATCCATACCTGGTCCATATATCCATTACCTGGTCTACATATATCCATTACCTGGTCTACATATATCCATTACCTGGTCTCTACATATGGTCTACATATATTACCTGGTCTACATATATCCATTAAGTCTACATATATCCATACCTGGTCTACATATATCCATTACCTGGTCTACATATATCCATTACCTTGTCTACATATATCCATTACCTTGTCTACATATATCCATATATCCTATTACCTTGTCTACATATATCCATTATCCCTACCTGTCTACATATATCCATATATCCATTACCTGTCTACATATATCCATTACCTAGTCATATATCCATACCTAGTATACATATATCCATTACCTAGTCTACATACCTGGTCTACATATATCCATTACCTGGTCTACATATATCCATATCTACATATATCCATTACCTGGTCTACATATATCCATTACCTTGTCTACATATATCCATTACCTACCTGGTCTATATCCTACCTGGTCTACATATATCCATTACCTGGTCTACATATATCCATTACCTGGTCTACATTATATCCATTACCTGGTCTACATATATATACCATTATCCATTACCTGGTCTACATATATCCATTACCTGGTCTACATATATCCATTACCTGGTCTACATATATCCATTACCTGGTCTACATATATATACCCATTACCTAGTCTACATATATCCATTACCTAGTCTACATATATCCATACATACCATTAGTCTACATATATCCATTACCTGGTCTACATATATCCATTACCTGGTCTACATATATCCATTACCTTGTCTACATATACATATATTGTCTACATATATCCATTATACATATAGTTATTCCATTTACATATAATCCATTACCTTGTCTACATATATCCATTACCTTGTCTATCCACATATATCCATTACCTTGTCTACATATATCCATTACCTTGTCTACATATTATCCATTACCTACCTGGTCTACATATATCCATTACCTAGTCTACTGGTCTATATATCCATTACCTGGTCTACATATATCCATTACCTGGTCTACATATATCCATTACCTGGTGGTCTACATATATCCATTACCTGGTCTACATATCCATCCATTACCTACATATATCCATTACCTGGTCTACATATATCCATATACATATATCCATTACCTAGTCTACATATATCCATTACATATATCCATTACCTGTCTACATATATCCATTACCTGGTCTACATATATCCATTACCTGGTCTACATATATCCATTACCTGGTCTACATATATCCATTACCTGGTCTACATATATCCATTACCTGGTCTACATATATCCTACATATATCCATTACCTGGTCTACATATAGTCTACATTACCATGGTCTACATATATCCATTATTGTCTACATTACATTAGTCTACATATATCCATTACCTGGTCTACATATATCCATTACCTGGTCATTACCTTGTCATACATACCTATCCACCTAGTCTACATATATCCATTACCTGGTCTACTACATATATCCATTACCTGGTCTACATATATCCATTACCTGGTCTACATATATCCATTATCTACATTACCTAGTCTACATATATCCATTACCTGGTCTACATATATTACCCATATATCCACCTGGTCTACATATATCCATTACCTAGTCTACATATATCCATTACCTAGTCTACATATATCCATTACCTAGTCTACATATATCCATTACCTGGTCCATTACCTGGTCTACATATATCCATTACCTGGTCTACATATATCCATTATCCATTTGTCTACATATATCCATTACCTGGTCTACATATATTGTCTTACCTGGTCTATATATATCCATTACCTGGTCTACATATATCCATTACCTGGTCTTACATACATATATCCATTACCATGGTCTACATATATCCATTACCTTGTCTACTACATATATCCATTACCTGGTCTACATATATTCTACATTACCTGGTCTACATATATATCCATCCATTACCTGGTCTACATATATCCATTACCTGGTCTACATATATCCATTACCTTACCTGGTCTACATACATATATCCATTTACCATTACCTGGTCTACATATATCCATTACCTAGTCTACATATATCCATTACATATATCCATTCTACATATATCCATTACCTGGTCTACATATATCCATTACCTGTCTACTACATATATCCATTACCATTTGTCTACATATATATGTTTCTATATATATCCATTACCTGGTCTACATATATATTGGTCTACATATATATACCTGGTCTACATATATCCATTACCTGTCTCTACATATATCCATTACCTGGTCTACATATATCCATTACCTGGTCTACATATATCCATTACCTGGTCTACATATATCCATTACCTAGTCTACATATATCCATTACCTGGTACATTATCATATATCATATTTACATTACCTGGTCTACATATATTGTTTACCTGGTCTATATATATCCATTACCTGGTCTACACATATCCATTACCTGGTCTACATATATGCATTACCTGGTCTACATATATCCATTACCTGGTCTACATATATCCATTACCTGGTCTACATATATTGTTTACCTGGTCTATATATATCCATTACCTGGTCTACATATATCCATTACCTGGTCTACATATATCCATTACCTAGTGTACGTACGAAAACGATATTTTATTCCTCTAGTTTCGCGATCTTCACATCTAACTCAACGCACGTGCAAACTCGCACTCTCTCGCACTGTCTCGTCCCACTCTCTCGTCTCTCGCTCGGTCCAGGTACGCCTGGGCGAAAACAGTACTAAATGTTCCTAGGCGACAACATTCTCCCACCCGTGAACGACTCGTGCATGAGCGTTCACTACTCCAATTCAAGTGGGCATAGTCTTGTAATCGGGCGTGTGTACTCCTTATTTCCAGAGCGGACCTTCACCACTCTGACATTAGTGTCTGATCCAGTGAACACCTCCGTGACCCGAGCGAGCGGCCACTTTCCACGTGGATTGGTCTGATCAATCATCAGTACGATATCTCCAACTTTGAAGTTCCTCTTCTCTTGAATCCACTTGCTTCTCGTGTTCAAGGTCGACAAGTACTCTTTCATCCATCTCTGCCACGACTTCAGTACTAGGTCTTGTACATAACGCTATCGATTTCTAGGATTAAACGCTATCTCGTCAGCTACTCGTGGGGCTAGTTGCCCTCCAGCTTGTCCAAATATAAAATGGTTTGGTGTCAGTACATGTTCATCTTTTGGGTCGTCACTAACATAAGTTAGAGGGCGTGAATTCAGTAGACCTTCTACTTCTACAATAGCAGTTAGCAGTTCTTCATCTGTCACTCCAGCATTTCCAAGTATCGCCTTGATCGACTTCTTCGCTGACTTTATCAAGGCTTCAAACACTCCTCCGTGATGTGAACCGTTGGTGGGTTGAATCTCCATCGGATCCCTTGATTTGCTCCTTCATCGCAGATTGACTGCTGATCCAAGTTCATAACAAGTTGACGAAGTTCCTGGTTTGCTGCCGTAAAGTTGGTTCCATTATCGCTTATCATCTGCTCTGGCTTTCCACGTCGGGCAACCATTCTTGAAAAGGCATCGAGAAAACTGCTAGTGTTCAGGGTAAATGCAATTTCAAGGTGAACTGCACGCGACGCTGCACAAGTAAACAAGCACAAGTATCTCTTTGCTGTGACCCGTCTCGTTATCTTCGTCACAAATGGTCCAGCGAAGTCAACACAACACTGAGCAAAACATCTCATCGAAGCACCAAGTCTTGCAGCTGGTAGAGGTGCCATTATTTGCTCACCTGGGCGTCGTCTTCGTATCTTGCAACGGTTACATTCTCGTTCTACCTGCTTAACCACTTCTCTGCCATGTATCACCCAGTACTTCTGTCTCAGTTCTGCTAGTATGCAATTCGTTCCTCTACTGTGATAGCTGTTCCTGTGTACATGAAACACAATCAGTCTTGAAATCCAATTCCTCTTAGGTAGGATGATGGGGCGCTTGGCGTCGTAGGGCAATGATGAATGCTGTAGTCTTCCTCCTACTCTTAGCACCGAATCTTGGTCTAGGAATGGGTCAAGTGCCTTTAGTCGGCTACTCTTCGATAATGCTTTTCCCGTCTTTAGCTCTTCGCAGTCTTCATGGAACTCGTTCCTCTGCACCCGACAAATCCAATATTTCTCTGCTCTCTCCATCTCCTCAGTCGTCAAACTGTCAGACTGTTGTTCATCAACCTTCCCACAAACTGTCTTTTCTCTAGACGCTTTCAAAGTTGTCACAAAGCGTAGCACCCATGCGGTGACACGTAGTAGCTTCACCCAATTTGAAAATCTCTCTGCATCCAACAATTCGTTTACTTGATGCACAGCAAGTGCAATGTTCACTCTGGTGCTTTCCTTTCGAGCTTCTTCGGTGCAATCACTCTCGGTGGAGTGGAGCGTTGAGGGCCACGATTCTTCCTTCTGGTACAGGAACGCTGGACCTTCCAACCATCTACTTCCGTTAACTAGATCCTCGGCATTCAGACCCCTGGTGGCATCGTCGGCGCTGTTCATTTTACCAGGTACGTGTCTCCATTGTGTAGGGTTGGTTTTCTGTTGGATTTCAGACACACGATGTGCAACAAATGGTTTGTAACGACGCGATTGTCCCTGCACCCAGTGAATCACATCCATACTATCAGACCAAAACAAACGTTGATCTGCAGGCACATTTAGAATAGCAGTAATAGTGTCCGCCAAGAGAACTCCCATGACGGCTGCCATCAGTTCCAAGCGTGGAATGCTAATTGCTTTGATAGGTGTCACTTTAGCTTTGGCGGCCACGAACGATATCTCTGTATTTCCATCGATCTGTTCATACCTTATGTATGTGACTGCTGCATATGCTGCTTGCGACGCATCCGAAAAGGTGTGTAGAGAAACATGTTTAGCTTGCTCAGTCCCAGCGGCATTGTAACATCGTGGGATCTGTACTCTCTTCAACGATGGCAACTCGTCCATCCACTTTTTGACCGATACCTTTAAGTCGTCAGGAAACTCTTCGTCCCAGTCAAGACCTCTAAGCCAAGCCTCCTGTAACATCATTTTTGTCCTTATAACAAATGGTGCTAAGTACTGTAATGGGTCAAAGAGTGTGGCGATCCGACTCAATAAGGCTCTTTTCGTGAACACAGTCCCTTCAATTTCCTTCACTGCATACGTAAACACATCTTTACTCGCGTCCCACTGAACCCCCAACGCTTTCATACTTGGTAACTCTGATTCTTCAATATTGACTCCGCTCACTCGATCTTCCTCTGGTACATCTTTCAACACATTCGCTTTGTTGCTGCACCAACGTCGTATTTCAAAGCCTGCGCGGCTAAGAAGTTCAGTCAACTGTTCTCGCGTCTTAATGGCTTCTGCTTCTGTCTCAGCCGAGTGTAGTACGTCATCCATGTACATATTCTCCAGTACAACCGGCGCTGCAAGAGGGAATTCTTGCTTAAGTTCCTCAGCATGACAACGTAAGATAAATTGAGCCAAATAAGGCGATGCACGGTCGCCGAATACAAGACGCGCGGCTTCGTAGACATCAGGTGGTCTTGCGTCATCAAGATCTCTCCACAATAGGCGATGGTAACGTCGGTCCTTCTCAGCAAGCAGTACTTGGCAAAACATTTCTTTGATGTCCGCCACAAGCGCGACAGGTCTCTGACGAAAACTAAGCAGAACTTCCAAGATGTCTCGTTGAAGCTTTGGTCCTGTCAGCATGACATCATTGAGGCAGATGCCTTCGTACTTTGCGGCTGAGTCGTAGACGATGCGGACCTTCGTTGTCTGCTTGTCCTCTCGGACAACAGGAAAATGTGGAAGATACCAAGATGGTTTGGTGTCTTCCTCGTGGGGCTTTACCTTTTGAATGTAGCCCTTCTTAATGTTCGCGTCCATCACTTCCTTGTACCTCTCTGCAATCTGAGGTTTCTTCTTTAAGCTCGTCTCCAGTGACAGCAATCGGCTTTCAGCTTGCTTTCTGTTGTCTGGTAGGGTGGGCACATCTTCCTTCCAAGGAATTGCGATCTCGTATCTATCATCTATCTTCCTCCTCGATTCAATAGCTTTATTCGTCGCTAGACGTTCGTCAGGCGACAAAAGTTCATTGTCAGTGGGGCACACTCCGAGTGAGTCGATATCCCACATCCTCCGCAGTTGCTCATCTATATTGCACTGCATGACATCTTGACTAAAGAAGGTTCTTGCATGGGCTGTTGTTCGTCGTTCATCAACATCAGCTACGCGTCCCACGCAGGTCCATCCAAGGGGCGTCCTTCTCGCTACTGGTTCCCCCGGTCTTCCGATTCGCTCCTCGAGTGCTAATGCTAGTTCTGGATAGTCAGATCCTATCAGAATGTCTATTGTCTTTCTTCCAGGTACTCGTAGGAATGGAATCCCCTTCAGGTGGTTCCACTCATTCTTGTGTCGATTCCAGTCAGGAATTGGCATTCCCTGACATATTTCACTCATCGTCCAGGCTCTCACTTCTCTTTTCGTCTTGCCATCCAAACTTTCGATCTCGAATTCCACCGACTTGATCCTCAGCTTTACATCACTATCTGTGAGCGTCGACAATCTCAGCTGATCTTCCTTGGCGTGAAGTCCCAACGCTGTAGCAACATCACTTCGTAAATAGCTCGTGTCTGAGCCGTCATCTAGGAATGCATTAACCTTAATGCGTTGTCCTCTACCACCAATCAACGTTACAGGAACAGTTCGTAGCAACACAGCACCCGGTGGTCGAAGGTTGGCTGCTGCCGCATTAGTTGTTGCACTTGCGGTGGTCGCCTTTTCATCCTGGCTTGGCTGAACTCGTAGTTTCTCGTAGTGTAGATGAAAATGATGGGTGCCTTGACACCCATTCACGTTACAATGTCCCTTTGACTGGCAGTTACGTCCATCATGTCCCCTGCCTAAGCAGCGGTAACACAGTCTCTTTTGCTTGGCGATTCCCCATCTATCTGGGGTTGTAGCTTGCTCCCATCTCTTACAAGCTGTAATAGTGTGTGATCCTTGACAAAGAATACACTTTGGAGCTTCCTTTACTGCTGAATGAAAACTTGATCTCTTGCGTACATATTCTCTCTTCTCGTACTGTCGTTCTCTCGACGTTTTCTTCTGTCCTCCCTTCGTCTCCTCCGCCGTGGTTCTGTAGACGACTTGCTGTGCTAACCATTTTACAAACGTCGATAGACCATCTTCCTTGCCATTGTCGTGAGCCCATTGCTGATAAGTGACAAGCAAAGTTTCTGGTATCTTCTGTTGAATGGCAGTATAGAGTGCAGACACTCCCACAATTTCTCGTCGATGACCGTAGTCTTTAAGCTTGGCAACAATGTCCGTAAGTCGATCCGAAAATATTTCTAGTTCCTTTAAGTCACCTTCTAGTACTTCGGGTGTCTCTAGTATGGCTTCCAGATGCCGCTGTAGGAGCCGTCGCTCTCCTCCGAACTTCAAGTCTAGCTTTTCCAGGGCGGTTTTATACTGTGCAGGGGTGTAACCCAGCTTTTCCACGATCTTCAAAGGCTTTCCTGATAGGGAATTTTTCAACATCATCATCTTTATCTTCGAAGACACTCTAGCTTGGTGGACGAAAATGTCAAACTGGGCTCTCCAATCATGATACAGTTCCTTGTCCCCCGCGAAGGTCGTTAATTGGGGTTTCTTTAACCCCTTAAACAAGTTATCCAAGTCTTTGGCGTCGTCATCCGCTTCGGTTTCGTAGCTGTCCTCCAACTCACTTTGACTTCCGTTGTCGCTCTCGTCGTCACTAGACGACTGAGATCTCTTTTTTCTCTTCCTTTTAATTTCCTCAAAATCCGCTTTCTTGTTCCTTTTAGACTGTACACAAGTTTCTTCTTGATATTCATCTAGAAGCTTAGCTTTGAGCTTTAGTCTTCCCACCTTTTCTTCTTCTTGTTTGAGCTTCAGACGAGCGTTTAGTTTTCTCAGTTGGGCTTCCTGTGCCTCGAGACGGCATTTTTCTTTGAAATGAATTTTCTCTTGTTTCACACGGACGTCCGCCACTTTGGCGTCTACTAAGAGTTCTTTCGATTTTGTCGATTCTAATTCTGAGTCTACTGTCTTTTCACTGTTCAAACTTTCCTCGTCAGAACTCAGCTTTCCTTCTTTCGATTTTGTTATGTCCGACAAATCTTCGTCACTGCATTTGTAGCTCAAAGTTGACTCAAGCTCTTCTGCACGTGCTTCCAAGTGAGCGTCAATTTCATCTATTATATCTTCACAATTTTCGCTCACCTTTTCGTTCCATTCTTCAGCTTCAGCCACATTGTCTTCGACGATTCCTGGTACTTTTATAATGTGCTCTTTGATCTCGCAAATCTCCTTCCAACTCTGCGATATTCTTTCTTTTAAGCTCTTCAACACCGTTCTGCTGCCATTCTCTTCGATCAGACTTCGAGTTTTGTTTACATTCCGCGATACTCTACCTTCTAGCTTTGTTCTCCTATCGTAGAACCTCTTCAATCTCCCCAACGACTGTTTATCCATCTTCGTTCATCTCGATCCGGCTCGAAGGACCAATTTTATGTACGTACGAAAACGATATTTTATTCCTCTAGTTTCGCGATCTTCACATCTAACTCAACGCACGTGCAAACTCGCACTCTCTCGCACTGTCTCGTCCCACTCTCTCGTCTCTCGCTCGGTCCAGGTACGCCTGGGCGAAAACAGTACTAAATGTTCCTAGGCGACAACACCTAGTCTACATATATCCATTACCTTGTCTACATATATTGTTTACCTGGTCTACATATATTGTTTACCTGGTCTACATATATCCATTACCTTGTCTACATATATCCATACATATATCCATTACCTTGTCTACATATATCCATTACCTTGTCTACATATATCCATTACCTTGTCTACATATATCCATTACCTTGTCTACATATATTGTTTACCTGGTCTACATATATTGTTTACCTGGTCTACATATATTGTTTACCTTGTCTACATATATCCATTACCTAGTCTACATATATCCATTACCTTGTCTACATATATCCATTACCTTGTCTACATATATCCATTACCTAGTCTACATATATCCATTACCTGGTCTACATATATTCATTACCTTGTCTACATAAATCCATTACCTAGTCTACATATATCCATTACCTGGTCTACATATATTGTTTACCTGGTCTACATTAATCCATTACCTGGTCTACATATATTGTTTACCTGGTCTACATATATTGTTTACCTGGTCTACATATATTGCTTACCTGGTCTGCTTCAGTATTGAGTTCTTCACCACAACCATCTAGGAAACAAACATACAAAATTGAATATGTCAGTATTAACTCCGAAAAAATCATCACCGCCTTCTGTTCGTACCCAATCTTGTTGGACCATTAATGACTTGTGGAGAACTGGTTTCTCCAAAGTCAGAGTCGTCTGAATGCAGCCGTTCTTTTTTCCTGTCGTAATTTGAATCAAAGAATAAAGGAATTTTAAAAGATGTTGCCAACTATAAATTAGCATATTTTGTGGCTCTACCACATGCTTAGGGTAACTCGTATACATTGTAGCTAAAGTATTATAAAACAACATGACATGAAAGTGATTATGTGACAACAAGGATTGGAAAGGCATACAGCTATTAGCATGGAATCAAGGATGGAAGAAAGGAATGGACAGATATAAGACAGACATACAGGAATTAGCATGGAAGAAAGGATGGAAGAAAGGAATGGACAGATATAAGACAGACATACAGCTATTAGCATGGAATCAAGGATGGAAGAAAGGAATGGACAGATATCAGACAAACATACAGGTATTAGCATGGAATAAAGGACGGAAGAAAGGAATGGACAGATATGAGGCAGACATACAGGTATTAGCACGGAATCAAGGATGTTAGAAAGGAATGGACAGATATAATACAGACATACAGGAATTAGCATGGAATCAACGATGGAAGAAAGGAATGGACAGATATAAGACAGACATACAGGTATTAGCATGGAATCAAGGATGGAACAAAGGAATGGACAGATATAAGACAGACATACAGGTATTAGCATGGAAACAAGGATGGAAAAAAGGAATGGACAGATATACGGCAGACATACAGGTATTAGCATGGAATCAAGGATGGAAGAAAGGAATGGACAGATATAAGACAGACATACAGGTATTAGCATGGAATCAAGGATGGAAGAAAGGAATGGACAGATATAAGACAAACATACAGGTATTAGCATGAAATCAACGATGGAAGAAAGGAATGGACAGATATAAGACAGACATACAGGTATTAGCATGGAATCAAGGATGGAAGAAAGGAATGGACAGATATACGGCAGACATAAAGGTATTAGCATGGAATCAAGGATGGAAGAATGGAATGGACAGATATACAATGTACGGCAGACATACAGGTATTAGCATGGAATCAACGATGGAAGAAAGGAATGGACAGATATACGGCAGACATAAAGGTATTAGCATGGAATCAACGATGGAAGAATGGAATGGACAGATATACAATGTACGGCAGACATACAGGTATTAGCATGGAATCAACGATGGAAGAAAGGAATGGACAGATATACGGCAGACATACAGGTATTAGCATGGAATCAAGGATGGAAGAAAGGAATGGACAGATATACGGCAGTCATACAGGAATTAGCATGGAATCAAGGATGGAAGAAAGGAATTGACAGATATAAGACAAACATACAGGTATTAGCATGGAATCAAGGATGGAAGAAAGGAATGGACAGATATAAGACAGACATACAGATATTAGCATGGAATCAAGGATGGAAGAAAGGAATGGACAGATATAAGACAGACATACAGGTATTAGCATGGAATCAAGGATGGAAGAAAGGAATGGACAGATATAAGACAAACATACAGGTATTAGCATGGAATCAAGGATGGAAGAAAGGAATGGACAGATATAAGACAAACATACAGGTATTAGCATGGAATCAAGGATGGAAGAAAGGAATGGACAGATATACGGCAGTCATACAGGAATTAGCATGGAATCAAGGATGGAAGAAAGGAATTGACAGATATAAGACAAACATACAGGTATTAGCATGGAATCAAGGATGGAAGAAAGGAATGGACAGATATAAGACAGACATACAGATATTAGCATGGAATCAAGGATGGAAGAAAGGAATGGACAGATATAAGACAGACATACAGGTATTAGCATGGAATCAAGGATGGAAGAAAGGAATGGACAGATATACGGCAGACATAAAGGTATTAGCATGGAATCAAGGATGGAAGAATGGAATGGACAGATATACAATGTACGGCAGACATACAGGTATTAGCATGGAATCAACGATGGAAGAAAGGAATGGACAGATATACGGCAGACATAAAGGTATTAGCATGGAATCAACGATGGAAGAATGGAATGGACAGATATACAATGTACGGCAGACATACAGGTATTAGCATGGAATCAACGATGGAAGAAAGGAATGGACAGATATACGGCAGACATACAGGTATTAGCATGGAATCAAGGATGGAAGAAAGGAATGGACAGATATACGGCAGTCATACAGGAATTAGCATGGAATCAAGGATGGAAGAAAGGAATTGACAGATATAAGACAAACATACAGGTATTAGCATGGAATCAAGGATGGAAGAAAGGAATGGACAGATATAAGACAGACATACAGATATTAGCATGGAATCAAGGATGGAAGAAAGGAATGGACAGATATAAGACAGACATACAGGTATTAGCATGGAATCAAGGATGGAAGAAAGGAATGGACAGATATAAGACAAACATACAGGTATTAGCATGGAATCAAGGATGGAAGAAAGGAATGGACAGATATAAGACAAACATACAGGTATTAGCATGGAATCAAGGATGGAAGAAAGGAATGGACAGATATACGGCAGTCATACAGGAATTAGCATGGAATCAAGGATGGAAGAAAGGAATTGACAGATATAAGACAAACATACAGGTATTAGCATGGAATCAAGGATGGAAGAAAGGAATGGACAGATATAAGACAGACATACAGATATTAGCATGGAATCAAGGATGGAAGAAAGGAATGGACAGATATAAGACAGACATACAGGTATTAGCATGGAATCAAGGATGGAAGAAAGGAATGGACAGATATAAGACAAACATACAGGTATTAGCATGGATTCAAGGATGGAAGAATGGAAGAATGGAATGGACAGATATAAGACAGACATACAGGTATTAGCATGGAATCAAGGATGGAAGAAAGGAATGGACAGATATAAGACAGACATACAGGTATTAGCATGGAATCAAGGATGGAAGAAAGGAATGGACAGATATAAGACAAACATACAGGTATTAGCATGGAATCAAGGATGGAAGAAAGGAATGGACAGATATAAGACAGACATAGAGGTATTAGCATGGAATCAAGGATGGAAGAAAGGTATGGACAGATATACGGCAGACATAAAGGTATTAGCATGGAATCAACGATGGAAGAAAGGAATGGACAGATATAAGACAGACATACAGGTATTACCATGGAATCAAGGATGGAAGAAAGGAATGGACAGATATAAGACAGACATACAGGTATTAGCATGGAATCAAGGATGGAAGAAAGGAATGGACAGATATAAGACAGACATACAGGTATTAGCATGGAATCAAGGATGGAAGAAAGGAATGGACAGATATACGGCAGACATACAGGTATTAGCATGGAATCAAGGATGGAAGAAAGGAATGGACAGATATAAGACAGACATACAGGTATTACCATGGAATCAAGGATGGAAGAAAGGAATGGACAGATATAAGACAGACATACAGGTATTAGCATGGAATCAAGGATGGAAGAAAGGAATGGACAGAGATATAAGACAGACATACAGGTATTAGCATGGAATCAAGGATGGAAGAAAGGAATGGACAGATATAAGACAAACATACAGGTATTAGCATGGAATGAAGGATGGAAGAAAGGTATGGACATATATACGGCAGACATACAGGTATTAGCATGGAATCAAGGATGAAAGAAAGGAATGGACAGATATAAGACGAACATATAGGTATTAGCATGGAATCAAGGATGGAAGAAAGGAATGGACAGATTAAGACAAACATACAGGTATAAGCATGGAATCAAGGATGGAAGAAAGGAATGGACAGATATAAGACAGACATACAGGTATTAGCATGGAATCAAGGATGGAACAAAGGAATGGACAGATATAAGACAAACATACAGGTATTAGCATGGAATCAAGGATGGAAGAAAGGAATGGACAGATATAAGACAGACATACAGGTATTAGCATGGAATCAAGGATGGAAGAATGGAATGGACAGATATAAGACAAAAATACAGGTATTAGCATGGAATCAAGGATGGAAGAAAGGAATGGACAGATATAAGACAAACATACAGGTATTAGCATGGAATCAAGGATGGAAGAAAGGAATGGACAGATACAAGACAGACATACAGGTATTTGCATGGAATCAAGGATGGAAGAAAGGAAAGGAGGAATGGAAGGGGACAGAGCGCAAGGGAGGTGGGATGCAAGCGGGGAAAAGGATGAAACAATTAAACAATTAAAGAGATATATCTTGAATTAAATTACATTGTAAAATAATACATCATTGTGATACATGACAATTGTTGAACCTGAATTCATCGAGGTCTTGTTTCGCTTTCTCAAGATGTCTGTTAAGGTTTTCAGCATGGCAGATCATAACCTCGATTCCAGACCACATACGTAACTCCTTGAAGAAAATATAACTGGTCAGTCCATCAATAGTCGGCTTGTTGGTCAGTCAGTGTCACAGTCATTCATTCAGTCTGTCGGTCAGTCAGTGTCACAGTCATTCATTCAGTCTGTCGGTCAGTCAGTGTCACAGTCATTCATTCAGTCTGTCGGTCAGTCAGTGTCACAGTCATTCATTCAGTCTGTCGGTCAGTCAGTGTCACAGTCATTCATTCAGTCTGTCGGTCAGTCAGTGTTACAGTCATTCATTCAGTCTGTCGGTCAGTCAGTGTCACAGTCATTCATTCAGTCTGTCGGTCAGTCAGTGTCACAGTCATTCATTCAGTCTGTCGGTCAGTCAGTGTCACTGTCATTCATTCATTCAGTCTGTCGGTCAGTCAGTCTGTCGATCAGTCTCACAGTCATTCAGTCAGTCAGTCTGCCGGACAGGCTCACAGCCATTCATTCAGTGTGTCGGTCGGTCAGTCTCACAGTCATTCATTCATTCATTCAGTCTGTCGGTCAGTCAGTCTCACAGCCATTCAGTCAGTCAGTCTGCCGGACAGGCTCACAGCCATTCATTCAGTGTGTCGGTCAGTCAGTCTCACAGTCATTCATTCAGTGTGTCGGTCAGTCAGTCTCACAGCCATTCATTCATTCTGTCGGTCAGTCAGTCTCACAGTCAGTCAGTCTGCCGGACAGGCTCGCAGTCATTCATTCAGTCTGTCGATCAGTCTCACAACCATTCATTCAGTCTGTTGGTCAGTCAGTCTCACAGTCATTCATTCAGTCTGTCGATCAGTCTCACAGTCATTCATTCAGTCCGTCTGTCAGTCAGTCTCACAGTGATTCATTCAGTCTGTCGGTCAGTCAGTCTCACTGTCATTCATTCAGTCCGTCTGTCAGTCAGTGTCACAGTCATTCATTCAGTCTGTCGGTCAGTCAGTGTCACAGTCATTCATTCAGTCTGTCGGTCAGTCAGTGTCACAGTCATTCATTCAGTCTGTCGGTCAGTCAGTCTCACAGAACCATTTGTTCATTCAGTCTGTCGATCAGTCTCACAGTCATTCATTCAGTCAGTCAGTCTGCCGGACAGGCTCACAGCCATTCATTCAGTGTGTCGGTCGGTCAGTCTCACATTCATTCATTCATTCAGTCTGTCGGTCAGTCAGTCTCACAGCCATTCAGTCAGTGTGTCGGTCAGTCAGTCTCACAGTCATTCATTCAGTGTGTCGGTCAGTCAGTCTCACAGCCATTCATTCATTCTGTCGGTCAGTCAGTCTCACAGTCAGTCAGTCTGCCGGACAGGCTCGCAGTCATTCATTCAGTCTGTCGATCAGTCTCACAGCCATTCATTCAGTCTGTTGGTCAGTCAGTCTCACAGTCATTCATTCAGTCTGTCGATCAGTCTCACAGTCATTCATTCAGTCCGTCTGTCAGTCAGTCTCACAGTCATTCATTCAGTCTGTCGGTCAGTCAGTCTCACTGTCATTCATTCAGTCCGTCTGTCAGTCAGTCTCACAGTCATTCAGTCAGTCTGTCGATCAGTCAGTCAGTCGTACGCTTATATATCTATTATTATTAGTTAGCAAGAATGATTAACCTGTTGTACGCTACCATGTTGTTGTGCTACTATCCCTAATCGATGAGCTGATCGACGTAGCACTTCCACTTGTGACTTCAATGATGATGCCACTTGCTACAAAAATCAGTATCAAGTTGTTAGATTTCATCATTAAATAGGATCCATAACTTTATTATCGTTAACATCACTAATAAAGAATTGGCATCACCAACAACATCATCATATTTCCATACCTGTAACTCTCTTGTCTTCATGTACTTCCCCTCAAGATTCTGTCATAATTGGAAGATTCACAATATTATTCATGACATTGTCACATATGGTGCAATCATGCTCGGGAACCCAGGGCTATATTCTGTCGCTCGTTACTCGTTCCCAGAGAAATACCCCTGGGAACGAAGTCTGTTGGAACTTGTTCTGGAAATCAAAATTACTCTTGTTTCTGATTGGTCAGTATCAAGTATATTCTGCTTTGTTGGACAGCCACCTTATTGAAGCTTAAATTCCGGAACAAGTTCCAACATACTTCGTTCCCAGGTGTATTTATCTGGGAGCGAGTAACGAGCGACAGAATATACCCCTGGGTTCCCCGAGGATGTAGTGCAATGGACAAAGTATGTTTTGTTCAGTGTCTGCATAAATCATTTGACTTTTCCATTTGCTCTGGGGTGCAATGGTGTTATCTTGTGTTGTTGGAATCCTTCTTATCTTGTGAGGTTTTCGAAGTCTTTCGAATTGAATGGTGGTCCATTGTCTGTTCCCATCTTTTTGGTATGCCGTAGGATGCATATACATCTTTTAGCCTTTCTTTGTTGACTTGGAAAGCTGTCGATGATACCAATTCTACGATTGGGTATCGAGTTCTCTTGTGAATGATGACTAGGTTGTAGTGTCCATCAGGATATGGTCCGCTGTGATTGGTTCTTCTTTCCTGTCTTTAGTCGTAACTTGACATTCATAGCATTGGTCGATGGTCTATCATACTGTTCATAGCATTGGTCGATGGTCTATCATACTGTTCATAGCATTGGTCGATGGTCTATCATACTGTTCATAGCATTGGTCGATGGTCTATCATACTGTTCATAGCATTGGTCGATGGTCTATCATACTGTTCATAGCATTGGTCGATGGTCTATCATACTGTTCATAGCATTGGTCGATGGTCTATCATACTGTTCATAGCATTGGTCGATGGTCTATCATACTGTTCATAGCATTGTCCCGTAGCATTCTCTTGGTTTTTGTCTTTCCAAGGTATCCAAGACTATGTCCAATCTTGACTACTTTCTTTTGCAACTTCTCTGGCAGTACTATTCTTTCCTCTCTAAAGATAAGTCCTTCAGCTGTCGATAGTTCTTGTTTGATGTGTGGGTACAGTTCTATGTCTTTGTCTCTTCTGTACTTTTCCCAGTCACCTCATGCAACTCTTTGAGCTAGTTTCTGCATCGTCTCGTCTTTCTGTGTCTCCTCTCGGATTCTGTCAAGAACTACTGAGTGTTCTACTGTCCATTTTATGATCTTTTCTGTTCCATCATCCTCCGTCTCAGATGATCAGCTTCGTCCTTTCCTGGCTCATAGATGAGTTGGTAATTCACGTCTTGCATCTGCTTCACCCATTTCTCGATTCTTGGTGGCATGTTGGCTTTTGTCTTGTTGAATAATGGGAGCAGTGGTTTGTGTGCTGTGACGATCGTAAATCTCGGCGCTCCGAGTAGGTATACTCTAAGGCGATCTTTTGCCCATTCAATTGATGGCAACTGCGTCTTTCTCCATCTGACTACACCTCTTCTCTGCATCTGTCATTGTACGGCTTATAAAGTGGACTGGCCGTATGCCTCTGTCTATCTTCTGAAGTAGAGCTACCGATATACCTTCATTAAAGCTTGCTTCCGTTCGTAGGATGATTTGTTTGTCTGTGTCAAAATATGCCATTCTCTTGTCGTCCGATAGGCTGTCTTGTATCTGTACAGTACCCGAAATGATCCCGTTCCCGAAATGATCCCCGAACCCGAAATGATCCCCAAGATGACCAAAATTGTACCCGAAATGATCCCCTGCTCCAAACGATCCCCATCTAGTACCCGAAATGATCCCCAAATAATTTTAGGAATGGACTTGAAATGGAGGTACAGAATTATGGAATGGGTAATTCCCAAATACTAAGCAATTTTATTTTCAAACAAATTGTACGCAAACAACAACAACAGCATGACGTCATGCAGGTCACATGATGCTGGATATATGTTGAGCCCTTACTGACCTTACTTGACAAATTTTACTTCCCAATGTGTCATTACATACAGTGCTACTCTGATGATCAGCTCCTTTGCAATTTGTGCCAATACGAAGAATTATACGAATGAACACCATCCAATGAAGGCGGTAGATGCTTGATGAAGAACAAAGGTTTTTTTTTTTTTGTGCAATTATCCATACCACAAAAAGTATGGTTTGCTAATGTTTTATATTATATATAATCAGGCTTATACCTTGATTTTAGGGTTCAGTTCCCCTTTAGCTTCAATATTAATAGGGGGGGGGGGGGGGGGGGGGGGGGGGGGGGGGGGGGGGGGGGGGGGGTACTCCCCTATATATGCTATACGGGTATGTGCCGCGGGATAGGGTATGGTTTTTGAGCTCCCAGGTCTGGGATAGGGTATCATTTTTTGCCTTTTTAGTCTGGGATAGGGTACGTTTTGGTCTGGTCTAGGCCGGGTATGCCGGGTTTCCGCAATAACGCCACTATCAGTCGCTATCAGTTTACATATCTCTTTAGCACGCTTTCAATTAAACAAAAGAGCTCAATAGAAGGAAACGTTTATTAAACAGTCTGTTATTTGTCAATATGTCAGCGATATGCCACTTTGGTAAACACTCCATTGTTGAAGCGATAAGTCTGGAATAGGTGTCGAATATAGGGTATACAGCTTTTTAGCACATTTCATCCGATTCACGTGACCGATGACGTCACACCCTGTGACAGACAGTTCTGTCGATGGCGGTCACACCCTGTGATAGACAGTTCCGACGGAAGTCATTGTTTTTAGGTTTCACATTCAAACAATGCGGCATATTTTGTTACTAGATATTATAACTAGTTAGCATCACGTGACCTGCATGACGTCATGCTGTTGTTGTTGTTTGCGTACAATTTGTTTGAACATAAAATTGTTTAGTATTTGGGAATTACCCATTCCATAATTCTGTACCTCCATTTCAAGTCCATTCCTAAAATTATTTGGGGATCATTTCGGGTACTAGATGGGGATCGTTTGGGGCAGGGGATCATTTCGGGTACAATTTTGGTCATCTTGGGGATCATTTCGGGTTCGGGGATCATTTCGGGAACGGGATCATTTCGGGTACTGTACATATCTTCTTGAATGCTTTTTCCTCTCTCTCTCCCCACTGATATTTGATAGCTCTTCTCGTTAATCGGTGTAGTGGTGTAGCGATGCTTGCGTAGTCCTCGATAAAGATGTCAAGGTAACCAGACATCCCCAGGAAGCTCCTAACTTCTTCCTTGCTCTTAGGTGTTCCACATTCTTTAATCGGTCTGACTTTATCAGGTGATGGCCTCAGTCCATTCTTGGTGAAGATGTTAACCTGAGTTGTGTGGTGAAGAATTCAATTTCGTCTTTTTCAAAATCGCATTTCTCTTTGTTTAACGTGATGCCGAAATCTTTAGCTCTTTGTAATACTGTTTCCAGAACTTCTCTGTGTTCTTCTTTGTCTTTTCCACCCAGTAGAATGTCGTCTCTTTAGTTGAGGCAGTGTGGAATGTTTCCAAATACTTTGAACATCGCTTCCTCGAAGACGTCTTGTGATGATTTGGCTCCAAAGATGAGTCGTCGTGGTCTGAAGTTCCCCCCGTGGTGTGCTGAATGTCGCTACGTTTCTGGTTTCTGAATCCAGTGTGGGTTGGTGGTATCCCTGCCTGAGATCGAGCTTTGAGAATACTTTGCAGTCATTAAGGTAGTATATGAAGTTGTCGATCTTCGGGGCTTGTACACATCTACTTCGTTTGATCGATTCATTGGGGATTCTCATGTCGATACTCGCTCTTATCATGTGCGGTTCTAACTCCTCTTTGTTTGTCTCTGCAAACTTCAGTTTGGGCGACTGGGGGTGAACACCAAGTTATTGCTTCGCCAGGTGGTACTTTCTCAAAGATTTATACGCCTTCTTCTGGCCATTGTTTCAAGGGTTGCTGTAAGGAACAGTTCATGGTGTTACTTCTGGGTCCATCGTATCTCTATCTTGACTTGTATCGCTTCTCCTGTGCTCATGTCTTTGAAACATCCTATTCCTTTGAATACGCTGTATTTCTCCACTAGTGTTCCCATTTCATCTGATGCTGGTTTGACTGTTCTGATTCTAAGATCGTTAGGTTCTTTGAGCGATCCCTCTGGGTCAATTCTTAGCATTCCAAGGTCTAGAAGGGTTTTCTTGCTTATTAGTGGTGGTGAGTCTATATTCCCCTTAATTATCACTAAGAAATTTGTCTTTGCTCCTCTGTTCCCACATTCTCCCACATTTTAGGCACTGTTTTCCATATGCTGGGCAGTCTTTTCCTGGTGGGTGTGTTCCGGTGTTTCCACAGCAACGACAGGTTACTCTGTCTTTCTTGATTTCGGGTTTTGCTGGTTGTCCCTTTGCCTGTTGATGTAATGTTTCAAAGCCGAGAATATTCCAGTCCGAGGCGAAGCCGAGGACTGGAAACGCCATCTAGTCCGAATTCTCGGCTTTGGAACGACTTCTCATACTCATTAATTATTACATGCAATGGCCTAAAGGCAATAAATAAAGAGTTGCAAGATTTTAGCCCGGAAAAGCAAGAATTCCAGTCTGCATATTCTCTGCTCATGCGCAGAGTCGAGGACATCGTGTTGGACTCTTGAGTAGCATGAAGTAGAGCCTGCTTTCAGATTGAATCTAATTCGGGCAGAGTGGTATTGCCTCTACTCTGTCCAAGGTCCCGATGATTGTAATATGAGGGATAAGAACTCAGGAAAGAGTACTTTGAAATCCATAATTTCAAAGTCCTTGGACTTTGAAATGCATTTCAAAGTACTCTTGAGCGGACTTTCCGGGGTTTCCAGGTCCATCATGTGACCGGATTTGATGAACCGGATTGGCTGGTTACCTCATGAATAATTAATGAGTATGAGAATGTTTATTCTCTGCTGTAGTCTATTTCTTCCTCCTCTATCGTCACGTTGTGGTTTGTGAGTTTGTCGTCGGTGAATCTTTGTTACTTTACAGTGTATGTTCGTCTTTCACTTGTTGACTTATGTCCTCACGTTGACTCGATTCCTCTATGAACTTAGTTCCACTTCTTCTGGATGCACTATTTAATGAGGTCTTCATTTTTCACTGTCTGAATCAGGTGTTTATTTCGTCAAGTTGATCTCTGAACTTACAGTCCTTCGCTTTCTCTCTCATCCTGGCGGCATAACTGACAATACTCTCGTTGGTTTCCATTCGTTCTTTGCTAAATGTGTATCTAGCGTGGTATTTATTCTTTTTAGGTAGGAAGTGGTCATCTAGTTTCCTTTTAAGTTTATTGTAGTCATTCTCACCTTCTTGTGCGATGGGTTCTGGTAGATTAGAGTTTCTTTTTTTCTTGTCCTCCATAGATTTTAAGTGCACTAATCTTGTCTCTTACATATTGTTGATTTCAAGATAAGACGTTTCTTCTTCCAAGTCTTCTATCCATTCTTCCCACGCTCTTCCAATTTCTAGTCGGGTTTCTGGAAACTTTAATTTCTCGATTCTTTGCGATTCTTAGCGTTTAGATGTTGTAAATACTCTGATATCTCTGTTTTCTGCTGCTTCACCGTTTGCTATGTTGACTGACTCTTTTGCAATTCCCACGTGCTTCGCGGTCTCGCGAAGAATGTACTGTATTTCTTCAATTCTCGTCTGCTATTCTTTGTTGTTGCTTTCAATCTGCTCCGCTGTTAAACTTGAGTTGATTCTCTGTCTTTCTGCATCGATTTCAGCTTAATTTCTGCTACTATTCTCTGTTTTTCGATCCCGTCTCGTCGCCAATGTAATAAACCGACTAATTTATTCATAGTTTATTAGCATAATCATTATTGGATACTACAGAATGACAAGACCCGACAAGTGGGTTGAAAAAAAACCCCACGAGGTGCAATTGATATATAACTTGTCAAACCATTAATCAGGTACATGTAGCACTTTTTCACACATTTCGCCAAAATCATGGTGGTTAATATTATGATAACATGCATAACTAATTGAATATATTCTGGCCATTTCTTTGTGATTTAATTGATATTTACCGAGTATTTATCATTTTAATGTAGGCTATGTGTTTCTTAACCACACGCATGTAATTTGACGACGATTCATTATGTGAATGATATTTTCTTTATTTTACTTTGGATGGAATTTTCGAAGACTTCATAGTGTTGTACAGGAATGGCGCTTTCAGAAAGTATTAACGCACCCAGAGCACCCCCACGCTATACCTCTGTTTTCACGATTGGAAAACTGTGTTTCTTACCAATTTCCGGCAAAGAGTCGCGTAGCTATGAGCTCCGGTATGAGAAAAAACTTCCAAAGCGGGGTTTGCACAAAAAATGTAACTTTGGGTTTGAACTTTGGTAAAGTGTAGAATTTACAATGTAAGCTGACAGTCAATGATTTTCTTGTTCCTACGACAATTCTCTTGAAAACAACATGTTTTGGGTCGTCTACTCGAAGTAGTCTGGGTAATGCAGAAGTCTTTTAATTTTCTTCGAATATTTGTTCGGAGATTCACATAAAGTTTACTACAAAGTCTACAAATGAGTTTTGATACCCTGTTTAGGTAAAATGTAATGTACAGCGACCAGTTGAAATGACTCGTATTTCAAAAAACATCCGTGAAGCGTTGCGGTCGTAGCGCGAACACCACCTGACCATTAATAATTCTTGGAGAAATCCAAAGCAAAAGTTCACCATTGAAATGTTATGTTAATTAAGACAAGTGATTTTCTTTGTCTTCATGAATTATTAATGAGTTTGAGAATTACAAATCGTGTCGTTTATATATATACGCAGGCTAAAAAAAACGTTGTCCTAGGTTTTGTTGGATATTGCATTCCCAGACCGAAGTGCATTATGGACTGATCAATGCATGTGTTCGTTTGTTCGTTTGCTTTGCCGAAACTGTTGACTGTCGGAGCTTCCTTGATATTTGTTTGTGGGTTTTGGAACCTCAAAACAGAAGAAAACACACATCCACAATGCACTTCTGTCTGCGAATGTGGCAATATGCAACAAAAACTAGGACAACGTTTTTTGAAATAGCTTTTATACCTTCATTTGTGAGGATATGCTTTGAAGCTCTCGGTTCATATTTCTTTCGGCGATCTCCCTGCTTCTCGTCTGAACAAATGACATCAAAATACACATCAACTCAGATTACCACCGTTTGTATTACTACGACATTTAACAATTATTCCATGAAATCGAGTCGTACATGAGCCGAGTTGGCTATCAGCCATGTACGACGAGATTGAGTGGTATAATTGTTTTATTATATAGACAACCACTGGATTGTGAGAAATATAACATTTGTTTTTATTTGTAGTTCGGCAAAACCGGTTTGCCATTGTTGAAAATCTCTAACTTTCTCTACTCGTGGTATATGAGCTGATAGCCTACTAGTAGAGTAGCCAATCAGAGCGCTTGCTTGCTCATATCCAGTGGTTGTCTATATAATAAACATCAATATTCGTCGTATTTTATGTTGATGATTGACGGGATGTCAAACATACTTTCGTATTAAGGTAAGAAACAATGGAATAATCTGCCGCTAACAAATGAAGTGGTGAAAGAAAGAAAGAAACAGAGAGAGAGAGAGAAAAAGAAGGGACAGACAGACATACCTGAACCTCAAGTCTTTTATTTAACGTCAGCTGATCAGTTTGGAATGCAAGAACCAGAGTTCTGAATTGTATCTATAGAATCAAGAGAATCGATATGTACATGTAATTACTTATCCAAGTGCGTTAATAAATACTTAATGACTGGTCCCGAGGGAAACAGTTAATTTTGTTTCCCGAGAATCTCACTGTTTCACTCGACTTCGCAAAACATTTGCGCGTAACAGTGAACTGTTACCCTCTGACGTCAGACTTTTCGCAATGTTGCCCGCTCATGGCCTTTTGACGGGAAACAGTTTCATTGTTAGATGTCATGTGACCATGAAATAGCCAATGAATGCATGCGCTGTAGCGAGAAATTATCTAGCAATATAACAAAAGTTATTATCTTATGACACACCCAAAATCTATTTTTACAACTGTTGTGATTTAACTGTCTTAACCCAATCGCTCCTACACCGGCCGTAAAAATCACGCGTAAGCAAAATTCCTCTCCCTCCCTTCCCCAGGCTTTGTTAATGTTTTTATTGTCATAGCAATAAACACTGATAACTGACCAATCAGATGCCGTCTTTTGCGCATATTTTGACAGTTAAATGAGCGAGCACGAGGTTGTAGATTTCTGTCATTTCTGACGAGCCTACATCGGGATAAACATCATCATGGGTATGGTAAGGCATATTGCTTCGTACTGGTCGACAGATGACTTCTTTGGAAACACAGGTATTAAAAAGGTAATGAGTAAGAATAGATTCGAGGAGTTGACTTGTTTTTTACATTTCAACGACTCTGCTCAAGAATCCGCTCGCACGTCGCCGAATTTCGATCGTCTTTACAAGGTACGTCCGATCATAAATTATATCAAAGGTAAGCTTAAACTCAAATATAATCCGACGAAGAACATTTCAGTGGACGAAGGAATGATTCCCTACCGAGGTAGAACATCCTTTCGACAGTACATGCCAGCAAAGCCGACGAAGTATGGGATAAAAGTTTGGATGGCCGCAGACTCGAGCAATGGTTTCGTTTTGGACTTCAACTTCTACCTCGGAAAAGAAGCAGGTCCAGCGCTCATACACGGACTAGGATACCGAGTGGTGACAAAGTTAATCCAGCCATTCATGAATAGGAACCACCACATCTTCTTGCTCATACACGGACTAGGATACCGAGTGGTGACAAAGTTAATCCAGCCATTCATGAATAGGAACCACCACATCTTCTTGCTCATACACGGACTAGGATACCGAGTGGTGACAAAGTTAATCCAGCCATTCATGAATAGGAACCACCACATCTTCTTGCTCATACACGGACTAGGATACCAAGTGGTGACAAAGTTAATCCAGCCATTCATGAATAGGAACCACCACATCTTCTTGCTCATACACGGACTAGGATACCGAGTGGTGACAAAGTTAATCCAGCCATTCATGAATAGGAACCACCACAAAGTTCTTCTTGCTCATACACGGACTAGGATACCGAGTGGTGACAAAGTTAATCCAGCCATTCATGAATAGGAACCATCACATCTTCTTGCTCATACACGGACTAGGATACCGAGTGGTGACAAAGTTAATCCAGCCATTCATGAATAGGAACCATCACATCTTCTTGCTCATACACGGACTATAGGATACCGAGTGGTGACAAAGTTAATCCAGCCATTCATGAATAGGAACCACCACATCTTCTTGCTCATACACGGACTAGGATACCGAGTGGTGACAAAGTTAATCCAGCCATTCATGAATAGGAACCACCACATCTTCTTCGACAATTTTTTCACCTCGACGAGACTGATGGAGCATTTGGAGTCGCAGCAAACCTTCGCATGTGGTACCGTGCGAATCAACAGAAAGGGAATTCCTCCGTGCGCTAAACAGAAGTTGAAACCCGGCAAGAAAGTTATGCAACAGAAAGGTAATCTAGTTTTTACTAAGTGGCACGATAAACGAGATGTTTGTTTACTTTCAACTAATATTAGTCCATTAGAAGGCGACGTTATGGTTCAAAGGCAAGGTAAGAACGGGGAACGATTCCAAATAGCGAAGCCGGCCGTGGTAAGTTTGTATAACTCGCACATGGGTGGTGTTGATCTTAGTGATCAACTTCGTAAGTATTATTCAATAGGGCGATCTTCATGTAAGTGGTATAGATATCTCTTTTGGTACTAATTCGTATATTTGCTAATGTTGATGGAGTCCCTGTGTACACGTGGGTGCGTTTTCCCGGGCACTATACTCTTGCGAATCTCGATCTTGTGGGCTGGCAATGATTTTCTGTACTGCAGTATGTAAGATCAGCGAAAGTCCCTTCCAACAGCACGTTGCTTCTTCGTCGACTTCAACTGGTTATCATTTTTGATCGGTGTCAGTATCAAGCGAAATAACCAGGTAAATATTCTTCTTTTCACAAATTTATCATGCCAAACACATCTTTATTCGTTGAAGCATTCATCAAGGTCACGAACGATTTACAGTGATTTTCAACCCTAATGATGTGCTCAGTCGTGTCCAGTTTGACGATGGAATACATTGTACAGTCGATCAGTTACTGACACAAGGAGACAGCATGTATTTGACTGTCCTTGAAAGACAAATATCCCAGATACAGAGACGATATCGCTCACCTATCTACCAGATCGAGCTTGTTTACCCGACGTAGTCAATCGATAAAAATCGATATCGATACAAATCGATAAAAATCAAGTGATGGTTATCGATTTTTAAGGGAAATCGGTAAAAATCGATGAAGAAAAAAAGTGTGATATCGATTTTTATCGATTTTTAACGGTTTGCTGTTTTCGCGTAATAATGTGTTGAATATCATCTGATTGACCCTGGAGTACAATTACCGAGACGCATAAACCAAACTACAAGTTCATTTATTGTTTGAATGCGTTAAAATACAATTTGTATTCCGGCCTTAGATTAGCCAATCAATCTCCATATTCAAATTAAAGTACATTAATTATATGTGGCAGATCGACACACAGCCTAAAAATTCGAAAAAAAAAGATATTCAACTAAGTAATGGGACATGCAAAAAAATACAATGCAACATATCTTCCAACTGAATACAGGCAAGCTGGAAAAAGAAAGACGAAAAACATACAAGCAGTGCTTTATAGATCCACAGAAGAAAAACAAGTAAAAGTTCTGCCATACATAACTCCAGAAGACCGCAGCAGAAAACAAATAAAGCAATAAGATCAAACATTTCAAACGGCAATGAAGACATAATGATTAGATATAATATTAGTAACATTAACAATTTCCTCTTTTTTACAAATTCTAAATCAACAAAGATCATGCAATTCTTAGTCCTCGTAACAAAAGATTGTGCACGCGGTCAAGACCCGTTCAACATCCGGACTATCTACAAACTGAGAATAAAAAAGCCTTCCTAACCAGTACTAGTCTCCTCTAGTAACTATGATATAACTATTGTGAATCGATATTATTTCATTACTTATTTTTTATTATATAAGTAAACGTTTGCTAGAAAAGTCTCCTGGTCTTGTCATTATATAATATAATTTTGAAATGAATACGACAAAATCGATAAATGACGTCAATCGATAAAAAATAGGCAGTCTAGGACTGCATGTAGCTACTGCTGTGAAACCAGTAATAAAATGAATAGACAATGAGTTAAGAAATGATCAAGAGAAAAAATAGATAAAGGAGAGAAATGAAGGAAAGAAATTATGGTGAAAAGAAAATGTTGTGATGTTGGTGTAACAAAAATGAAAAAAAAATTTATAATAATGGTTTAACCCTTTGACACCCAGAGATTTTTGAGTTTTTTAGCGATTTTCTGGACCTAATCACGTCATAGGAAATTTCGATTCCATATAAGGGGTTTCCATGGAAATCTTGACAGTTCTGAATGCCTGTGGGCTCGCGTCTTCACGTGTTCTGCCTTTCTTCTTGGGAGCTCGTAGGGGCTAGTAGTAATCACTACTCGAAAAGGCCAATTTTGCATTTTTAGAGTGTTTATAGCCATTATTCACCACAGAAGCCCCCAGGACAGCATCATTAAGCTTGACTGGTGTGGTAGAGACCGTTCTCCTGGAAGAACTCAGGAGGAAGATACGAATTCACGAACACATTTCGGCAGCTCGATCAAATTTTCCAAAATGGCGGACTCAAAGTGAAATCGTCTCTCTGGTCTTTCTGTGTTGGATTCCAGGACCTACAAAGGCATTTTTGGCGACTTTGGACTTGTAAAGAATGCAACCGGTGCAATATTTTGCCTGTAGGACCGAGTGGCTCGACACTCTATATATTCTTAAAAAACAGAGATTCGGGGAGATCTATGCCGAAATTCCCGGATGTTTCCCGGCATCCTTTTCGGGCGTGCAGAAGGAAAACACGTGTTAGCGAAAGTGGTCCTAAGGAAATGGCTATTGTTCGGCGAGTTAAGGAAAAGAGAGGGCAAAATTCACGACTATATCAAGAAGAGAGATGGAAGTTTGCTGAGAAAGTGGCGTTTTGTTTCGCAAGGATGTATTTTGGAAGAAAATCCAAGTCAAATGTCGGTCATTTTCGAGGTGTAAAATTGCGTCAAAAACACGCATTTTTGATTTTTATGGCAAACAAATTGAACTAATGCCCAGAAATCGGACCTGTAATTCAGTTTACTTGAGGTTAAAATATGAAGAGTTATCTAGTTGTCACTAATAACTGGCCATGAGATCGATGTTACGAAAATTCAGAAAGTTAGAATTTTTAAAAGCAGTATCGATTTTTACGGGCGGTTTCGGGCGCCGTGGGAGTCAAAGGGTTAATGATAGCATTTCCACTGAAGTGGCTCTTCGTCTATCCAAAAGAACAAAGTAAAGCTATAAATATATATATAATGTACCATAATAACAAAAATAAAAACAAACGTTTGTTCACAAGTTTTAGTAAACGATATGAACGGAAATCGACAACAAACAACAGTCTGGCACAGCTCCATTGGTCTACACGAAGAGAATAACTACGAAAATAACTGTTATTTAATCAACAAGAACATTTGGTAATCGTAACAATCATTTATTTGAGAGAACAGATATAATAGAACTGTAACTAATTGTAATAGCAATGTCTGTTTTAATACTGTGCTAAACAAGTACGTAATATTCTAGAAGACCATCGTGGCCGTCAACTGAACATCTTGGTTCGGCGAACGTTTGCCTGGTGGAAATTATATAAAGACTGTCAAAAAACCTGAACAGTTATTTACGGGAAAACACTGGACACATTGCTTGAAAGCTGTGCTTGATTACTGATGCAGAAAAGCACAAATTCATTGTCTTTACCTCACTCGTAAACATCACACATCGAGCACGAGATAACGTACGTAGCTTGTACGTTGCAATCGATAAGAAGTCGATTATTGACGAGAGTTGACAAAATTTACAAAATGTAGTCGAACAAAACGCCAGTCAAGACGAGAATAGAACAAAAATACATCTGGTATCATCAGGGAAAGGTTTTCAAGTCTTCACTCGTCTTCGCTCTCGTTCGACTCACTTCAATCGGATTTTCCGAACGAATCCGAGTCAACCCGAAAATCTTACTTACGGACATACTTACTTACACACTCGATGGCATAATAGCTACGCCTTCCCAGAAGGCAGTAGCTACAAAAACGATAAATCACGTCAATCGATAAAAATCGATATTAAAGAAAAAAAGTGTGATATCGATTTTTACCGATTGATCGATACAAATCGATATCAATCAATTCAAGGATATCGATTTTTACCGATTTATCGATTGGCAAATCGATATCGATTTTTATCGATTGACTACGTCGGGTTGTTTAATAGTCGTCGCCCATCGTCGCAACTATATTCAATCGCCCGTTGTTCGAGGCAAACAATCGGCAAATCAAACATCACTGCAAAACTCAAATCAATCGCCTATTGACTTGAATTGATGTTTACATTTCAAAGTTAACTAGACGCTCTTCTAGCGTGAAGTCGGGCTTCTAAATGAAATGTAACCTATTTGAACTAAATATAGATATCTTATAGTGCGATTGAAACAGTTTTTGGTTGCTCGTCGTTGCGTGATTCGAGCTCGATAGAACATGCTTTCCTTGCAATTTCAGTACTGCGAACTTTACAGTATATCAGTAAAAACGTTAATTAGCAGTCCGGCTTCACGCTACTAGAGCGTCCTGTTTCAATCTAAATTTAGATACAGACGAAAAAAGACTTATATTTCGACCCCTTGACCTCCGGTGCTTTCCCTGATTGGTTTGTGCTTTCTAATCTTTCTTGGCCAGACTTTATGTCTCCTTCGGCCGGCACAGGGCGCATGCACAGGATTTGAGGTCAACGACGACAAAGAACGCTTCTCATTTTTAGAGTCAGGGCTTCCACAGGAAGCCCGACTAATAAATATATCGATTACATTTAGATGTATATCTGTTATCTTCTGTCATTATTATGTGCCTGGAATGTAGAATGAATGTGCATATACTTCACTGAACTCGCAGTACTTCACTTTCTATTAGAAACGACTAGTTTTATCAATAAGTTAAGTTAGAACTAAGTAAAACTAAGCTAAATCAGATGACTTTCAGGACGGCCCTTGCGAAGCAATTTATCGGCGGCGTTTCGACACATTCGTCAAAAACCGTTGCAGGTTAATAAAGTGTAAGAAAATTGAGGATATTTCGCTTTTTCCTGGGAATGCAGGTAAACACTTCATCGAGAAGATTCATGGCAGGAAAAAAGAATGTGTCCAGTGCAAGAAAAGAGGAAGAAAAACACCCAAGGACCGCCCAATCGAGAGCTCCTTCGAGTGCCTTCAGTTCAGTGCGGAGTGACGCTTTGCAAGATAAATAAATACATCAATAATCTAAGATAAATATTAATTACTATTATATATATAAATATATAAAGAAAGAAAGACCAGAAAACCGCTTTACTAAATGAAGAAATGAAGAGTTTCTACAAATGTGGTGATACAATTATTGTAGGTTTGCACTATAAGTGATATTTTCAAGTTTGCAGAAGAAATCCGTACTACAACAATCAATAGTGGTGAAATGTTGATATCATACGATGTCGCCTCTTTATTCACAAACGTCCCGCTGGATGAAACCATAGAGATACTAGTAAACAGAGCCTTCGAAAGAAATTGGTTCAATGTTACTCATGGCCTAAATTTAAGCAGAACGGACCTTGTCGACCTTCTTAACATCGCTACTAAAGACCAACTGTTTCAACTAAATGGAACATTATATGAACAGATCGACGGAGTCGCTATGGGCTCCCCGCTCGGGCCTCTACTAGCCAACGTGTTTCTGTGCTCAATCGAAGATACCCTCCAGCTTGATGGAAAAATGCCCGCATACTACCGGAGGTACGTCGATGACACCCTTGTAATAATGCCGAGTACAGTAGAAGCCAACGATTTCTTGGACGACCTCAATCGATGCCACACCTCTCTAAAGTTCACTATGGAAATAGAGAACAATGGCATGCTCCCCTTTCTCGGCATGCAACTGCTAAACAGATCTCATCATATTGAGACAAAAGTTTACATCAAACCTACTAACACCGGTCTTCTCCTACACCACGAAAGCCATGTTGATGAACGTTATAAACGCGGCCTAGTAACAACAATGCTCGATCGGGCATATCGCCTATCATCTTCATGGTCTTACTTTATTGAGGAATGCGACCGCCTAAAAGTAATGTTCTTGCGTCTTAAGTATCCCCATGACTTAATCAACACCGCTATCAAACGGTTTGTAGACGCAAAACTCAGTCAACAACCAAATATGCCAGGAGCCGATGAACCAGATGAAAACATCAGAATTACCATACCATTTATAGACCAACGATCAGCTGATGTCGTTCGAAGGAAACTACAAGACCTAAGCCACAAGATAAACACCACCGTACAACCAGTCTTTGTGAGCCGTAAGCTAAACGAATCGCTTAAAGTGCAAGAAAAGAAACCACTTATCATCAACCAACAACGAGTGGTTTATAATTTCAAATGTGACTCGTGTGATGCGAGTTATGTGGGGTACACCTACAGACACCTGCACGAGCGCATCGAAGAACACAAAGGCATGTCTTCCAGCATCGGCAAACACTATAGGATGGATCATGACATTGTCCCAAGAGACATTAATAATAATTTTAAGATCCTAAAAAAGTGCAAGACTAAATTTGATTGTTTACTCTATGAAATGCTGTTAATTAGAGAAAGACGACCTACTCTTAATGTACAATCTGATTCCCTAAGGGCCAAACTATTTACTTAGTGCTATGCTAATTTACTGTTATACTCTTAATTGATGACATTGACTTTCTACTCATTTCGCTTGATAATGGTGCCTAGTCGACACCGAAACGTCGCCATAATTTCCTTTATATTTATAACATTATTTGCAGTATTATGTTCTATGTATACACAAGGGAAGCTTTATAGGTCGATTTAAGGTGAGAAATTATTCTTTCAAACCTCACTATTCACAGCTAATAACCCAAAGACTGGCCTCCTGAAAACAAGGTTGCAGGCATCGTTTACAAGATCAACTGTAAAGATTGTAACTTTGCGTACGTTGGGAAAAGCAACGTGCTGGGATTCGGCGGAGCACAATAAGCCAAGTCAGAGTTTAAGGATTACCGTGATTCCTGGAACCGAATCGGGATAAAATGTGTCCGAAGTGAATTTTTCTCCCATGTCTCTTGTATTTTTGCCGAGTTTTCTAGGAGGATTTTACACTACTTTTTCTGTACTAATAAAGTATTTTCCCTGTTTACTAGTCACATACAACTGCAAGGTAACTCTAACAGCGCTTATATGTTCATTTGAATACAATAATCCACTGAAAAACGTAGTTTAAAATCGCCCACAAGCTTACCAATCTCGAAGCGGATTGGGCTTCCTGTGTCAACTGAACGATCGTCAGTTTCACAACGTTTCGATTTCGCTTTTAAATCATGTCTTTGTGTCGATTCTTGGCAATTTTTTCAGAAAATAATAAAGATTATGAGTTGTTTATCACTTTGTGCTATTAGTTGTCTCAAAAAAGTATCAAAAAGTTGTGTTTTGGGGCCGTAGATTGGCCATAGTTCTCACGGCTTCACTACGTCCCGACTACGTGTATAACGAAGGGCATTTTTATCGTAAAATAGAATTTGATTAACAAATCACACATGAGGTTGAATTAAGAAGACCTTTATGCATACCTTGGAGTATTTTCTCGGCAAAAATCGTATTCTAAGAGATGAAAATTGCTCCTAGAAAACTCGGCAAAAATACAAGAGACATGGGAGAAAAAGTCACTTCGGACACATTTTATCCCGATTCGGTTCCAGGAATCACGGTAATCCTTAAACTCTGACTTGGCTTATTCCTTCACGATCTTCCAACAAATCTTCGGCCATCTACCAGCATGCCAACCAAACTGGCCATGACATTCACCCTAGTTATGGTAGTATTCTGGAGAAGAATGAGTCAAATTACAGAAGACGGAGCTTGATAATGCACCTGTCAATGTAAACCCCCGCCCCCCCAACCCCGGGAATTAGGCGGAGATTGGGTTTTTCTGTTTCTAATGAGTATTAATACACCACTATGCGGGGCATTTCATTGTGTCTAATGCCCCGCTCTTTGTTGGATTATATTAAAAAATACATTTACTGGCAAACATGTTTTCTTTTTTCATATTTTTCTTTTCTTTTTCTTTTCTCCCTGATGTAGATACTGTGGACAAAAGAAAACCAGTTTTTATGAAGTAGACAATTTGTTTAGAATTTTAATAGAATACAATGTTATTGATGCCCAAAAAGAAGACGTATATAGTATCATCTCAAATAATTTTTGATACGTCAGTAATAATATATATAATAAGTTTGAAAAAAAAGTTCGAAAAAAACTTGAAGTGTCAGCCACGGTTCGAGTGTCCATTTGTCCAGTATGTAACACATTTTAATTTGCAATATTCGATCAAAACACAATCCTAGATACTTCAAGATCATCTATGAAGCCTTCTGCGGCTGGAATAATAACGTATTTTCAAACAAACAATGAAATACATACCTTGCTTGACTAATTCCACGAGGTCAAATGAGCCAAACCGGTCAGCGGTTTTTATGTATAATCCCGACCCAATCCCCACTCAGATTTCCGGATGGTGGCCAAACACGGCTAATGCTCCGCTTACCGAGGAATGATTTTGTGCTGAATACCCCGCTAATCCCCGCATTGCCCCGGGGTTGGGGGGGCGGGGGTTTACATTGACAGGTGCATAATACACATCTTCCTTTTTAACACATAGATTATAGATGTGTGGACGACCAGCTATTCGTTTGTTTATCAGTTCTAGCACTATTTCCACCGAACTTTCATCATCCCCCGTACACCACGGCTTGTACACAATCTCGCCAAATATTCACTGTTGCTATGAGCATGTCGAGCTTGTGCTTTCTTTTCTGAGTGTAAGTACAATGCAACCAAGGAGAATGTAACATTGTTAATCACCAAAGACCAAAGAACGTGTTTGAGCACCATGTTGTTGTTATTACCACCGCTGATCATAAGTGCTGCCGCGTCCTCCCAATATCATCGCGATAACTGACAGGATCCATAAGCCAACAGAAATCTCGATTTGCAGCGAATATCAAAATCCGCCACAGGAACCCCATCTCAACACAGGAAACCCAAGATTAATTTCGTAACTAGCCGTTTCTAATAGAAAGTGAAGTGCTGCGAATTGAATTAGTTGCAAAATGTAACTGTGAACATTCATTCTACATTTCAGCAAATGATAAAATGGCATGAGATATTTTAAAGTTCACTTATATGTTTGGGCTCCCTGTGCTTCAAATTGGCGACCGGCTTGTGGCTTCTGTCGAGTGATAAATCATGGATTTATTTCGCTTGATAATACACAGATCTTCCTTTTCATGACGTTTAATCAAATGCCAGTCTTGAATATTATTAGTACGTACAACTCTGTTGAATTACCTTGAACATATACCAATAATGAATAAAACTTAAGAACATCTAGATTATAGATGTGTACTGAGACGACCAGCTATTCGTTTGTTTATCAGTTCTAGCACGATTATCACGGCGAACTTTCATCATCCCCCGTACACGGCTGGTAGACAATCTCACCAAATATTCCTGACTGTATAGTCGCTATGAACATGTCAAGCTTTCGCTTTCTTTTCCGAGTGTAAGTACAATGCAACCAATAGCTACAAGGAGAACGTATTGTATCACAGCGGCCATGTTATTACCACCGCTGATCATAAGTAAGATGTGGATTTCGCAATAACCACGAGGTCATGACCAGTGACGTCATACTCAGAAATTCCTCAAAGTCTCGAATCAAGCTGGATAATAAAGAGCCCAGTGAAACGCGTCCACACACAACACAGGTTCGCTGCTCGCTTCGCTCGCAGCAATTAGTAATAAATTAGTAATTCACGCGGAAAACACAATAAAAATCATAACCGTGGCAGAGCTGTAATTCGGATACAAAATAGTCTCCATATACAATAATAATAATAATGCATACATTTAAACTTTGGGTTTACTTAATCAATGGCTGAACTCACCTCTATTTCTTTCTCATTCGGGGGCGGTCTATAACAATGCAAAACAAAATATTATAAAAATTGGTATTTAAAATATTGAATAATTAAAGCATTGATTCAAACATGATATGTTTCTTCTACGTATTTACTTTATTTTCCGAGCTTTCGGGCTCTTGGTCCATCATCAGGGACGAAAGGAAAAAAATATTGTGTGTGTTATCAAGAGGAGAGATAGAGAATACTTCATGGAAAATGCGAGCGTACGGTTTTTATTCACGAGTTATAAAGTATCAGAAAACGAACAAGCGAGTCCTCGAGCGAGTTGAGTTTTCTGATACTTCATAACGAGTGAATAAAAACTGTACAAAGCATTTTCCATGCTGTATTGTGTTTATTATATACATACTGAGATTTCAAAACCCACATGAAAACTGTTTGAAATTCTCGGCGAAACTTGTTGTTGCTCATTTGCATAAATACTTAGTCGACTGATGAGCAAAATATTTGTGAATCTTTAGTTTAGAAGAGAAAAACATGACCTGCAAAGTAAAAATTGATCAAAAATTGATAATAGACAACAACATTCAAATAAAATAAACTCATAGTGCCAGGTTCTGCTTTGATTCTTAGCTGTTTGCCGGCTTTACAGAAATAAATAAATATGATTTCTTTCAATGGAGACAAAACTTCTCTCAATTGTATTTTAGCGAGGTACTTGCCGTGTAGTTTTGACACGGTAATGTTTGTCTATGCTTGCAATTAAACTTCGGAAGCTCAGTACCGGTTCGTATTCTTCTTTTAGATTAAAACATGTAAACTTGTCAAGCTCTTCTCGAAGTCTTCATTCTTCGCTCGACCTCGTTGAATGAGGTTTTACGTCTCTAGTCTTTTCGCTATTTCCTTCGTGTTTCGGTTTTCAAGGCCATCAACGTAATCTTCCACTGAAATATCGAAATTTGCGATTCGATTCTCCTCCATTTCTCCAAGTTTAAGATCACATTTGCAGCAAATAACTTAATAATGAAAACAACTAGCTACTCAAACAACAAATCTTGTTGAATGAAGCAGCAGCCGCCACTGAGACACGCGCGACACAGACGGCGGGAAACCCATCAACAGTGAAGAAACGTCGTTCGCGGCCTCTGATTGGACGAACGATATTTCTCACACGTGAAAAATGTCGTTCGCGGCCTCTGATTGGCTAGCAACAGTGAACGAACGAAAATTTACTACATGGATTTATAGTGAGTAAATCTCAGTATGTATATAATAAATATAGATACATTTCACCAACACCTCAACTCACAAGATCCCAACAGAAAGTTTACTGCGGAGAGGTACTCCCCTGAAGGATTAACTTTTCTGGACACCCTCAATGTTGTAAACGCTGACGGAAGTATTGACATCAGAGTTTATCGTAAAAAAAACCCATACCGGTAGATACTTACACTTTGAGAGCCACCACCCATCCATGCACAAAGCTTCTGTGATCCGCACGCTCAACAACAGAGCTTGCTCCATTCCAACTCAAGAGCAGAACAAACGTGAAGAGCAACAACACGTGTTTACCTGTCTTCATAAAGACAATGGTTACCCTAAGCGATTTCTCAAGAAACACATGCTTCCACTTAAACGGCCTGATGACAAAGACAGTCAAATACAGCAACCCAGCGGTTTTGCGACACTTCCCTACGTCGAGGGAACCACGGAAAGAATCAAGAGAGTACTTGAGGACTACAATGTGAAAACATCAATCAAACCTCTGACTACATTGAGGCATCTGTTGTCAAAACCGAAGGATGAGATACCGTTAGGTAAGAAAACAGGAGTGGTGTACGAGATACCATGCGAGGATTGTACAGCAGTGTATGTGGGCGAGACAAAAAGATCATTAGACACCAGACGCAAAGAACACAAGGCGAGCGTGAGGCTTGCAAAGACTGATGCCTCCGCTCTGGCCCAGCACGCAAATGCGCTCAACCACAACATAGCATGGGAAGATACAAGAGTTCTGCCGAGCGAAAACAACTGGGTGAAGAGGAGATGGACGGAGGCTTGGTTTATAGCTAGAAACAGTCAGGCACTGTTCAACAGAGACTGTGGCAGAACCATGCCTAACACTAATTTCCCTCTTTTACACCGATAGTTATTATTATTTTTGTAATTTATTTGTTCTATCTTTCATTTATTCCACCATGTATTGTCATTTTGCTCGAGCGCATTCTATTGTGAGCGCGCGCTTATGCCAACGTTTTTGATTTGTTTATATTTGCTTTCCACGCCATGTGAAAATTCGTTATTTTTTCCTTTCGTCCCTGATGATGGGCCAAGAGCCCGAAAGCTCGGAAAAATAAAAACATTATGCGAAACATATTATGTCTGAATCAATTTTTATATCGCATCAGAATCCTTGTATATCACTCAACACTTGTCGTAAACGTGGTCCAAGGGCGGAGGCTAAAGCGAACCAATCACAGATTGATCACGTGCGCAGTGAGATCTACTTAGATCCATGAGGGCTATGATTCAGCCCCTTTTGCTGTGCATACCATCGTGGACTCACACCTGATTCGAACATTTCCCTCCACCTCCCCACGCGCCGGCCTGTGTGAGTCGATGTAGCTATCTTCCTAAGGTGGCGGTTAATTTCCCCACCTTTGCTGAAGAGACTTAATTCTGTTTCTATGGTTACGCCGCGCGTACAATCCGTACTTATTATTACTCAAGCATGGCGTAACCTTTGTTAATAGTACGGAGAAAAAATCGTCACAAAAGTGGCCAATTTTAGTACCAACCATGTCTCAAGAATATTTCCTGTCTCATCATCAAACGAGTACGTCCCCATGCTGAGCGCGCTATGCAACCAGAGATACTCTAGTTAATCGTGAGGCGATATAAAAAATAAAGTAAATACGTAGAGAAAAGCAAACATATTATGTCTGAATCAATGGTACCTACGTACAGAAACCTACTAAATTAAAGCATTGTCATCAATGTATTTCATAAACATATAAAACTCGGCCATTATATTAGTTGTGATTTTCATTATTTTGACTCGCATGGCAGTAGCATATTGTTTCAATGCCAAATGAAACCTACTGTATTACATGGCCTGAATCTATCGGAGAACTTCAGAAGAGTTACGGCGTAAAAATACCTACCTGACATACAAACCTACTCCATTACATACCTGGATCTATCTGAGAAAAGCATCAATCCACATATCCCTACCTACCTGACATGCAAACCTACTCCATTACATGCCTGGATCTATCTGAGAAAAGCATCAATCCACATATTCCTACCTACCTGACATACAAACCTACTCCATTACATACCTGGATCTATCTGAGAAAAGCATCACCCCACATATCCCTATACCTACCTGACATGCAAACCTACTCCATTGGCCACTACAAAAAAGAGCAGGGGACTGGGAACGAGTTTATTAGAAGAAAAGTAATTACGAAATTACCTTTATGACATGAAACCATGTTGATACCTGGATCTATCTGAGAAAAGCATCAATCCACATATTGATGTGATTTGAGTGAATCCTCGGAATTATAAACTATTTGAAAATTTGACATTTTACAGTGAACTACTATGGTACCTCCAGTTTGGGTAGACAACGTATCCCTAAAAAAATATGAGATTGTATGGGAAAAGCATACATCCACATGCCCCTACATACCTCAACATGCAAAACCTACTCCATTTACATGCCTGGATCTATCTGAGAAAAAAAGCATCCCCCACTTTTGCTACCTTTCTTATTGAATTAGTTTTACGGACTTGGTCCCAGTCCCCTGCTCTTTTTTGTAATGGCCAATTACATGCCTGGATCTATCTGAGAAAAGCATCAATCCACATATCCCTACCTACCTGACATACAAACCTACTCCATTACATGCCTGGATCTATCTGAGAAAAGCATCAATCCACATATCCCTACCTACCTGACATACAAACCTACTCCATTACATACCTGGATCTATCTGAGAAAAGCATCAATCCACATATCCCTACCTACCTGACATGCAAACCTACTCCATTACATGCCTGGATCTATCTGAGAAAAGCATCAATCCACATATCCCTACCTACCTGACATGCAAACCTACTCCATTACATACCTGGATCTATCTGAGAAAAGCATCAATCCACATATCCCTACCTACCTGACATGCAAACCTACTCCATTACATGCCTGGATCTATCTGAGAAAAGCATCAATCCACATATCCCTACCTACCTGACATGCAAACCTACTCCATTACATACCTGGATCTATCTGAGAAAAGCATCAATCCACATATCCCTACCTACCTGACATGCAAACCTACTCCATTACATGCCTGGATCTATCTGAGAAAAGCATCAATCCACATATCCCTATACCTACCTGACATACAAACCTACTCCATTACATACCTGGATCTATCTGAGAAAAGCATCATCCCACATATCCCTATACCTACCTGACATGCAAACCTACTCCATTACATGCCTGGATCTATCTGAGAAAAGCATCATCCACATATCCCTACCTACCTGACATGCAAACCTACTCCATTACATGCCTGGATCTATCTGAGAAAAGCATCATCCCACATATCCCTATACCTACCTGACATGCAAACCTACTCCATTACATGCCTGGATCTATCTGAGAAAAGCATCATCCCACATATCCCTACCTACCTGACATGCAAACCTACTCCATTACATACCTGGATCTATCTGAGAAAAGCATCATCCCACATATCCCTACCTACCTGACATGCAAACCTACTCCATTACATGCCTGGATCTATCTGAGAAAAGCATCATCCCACATATCCCTACCTACCTGACATGCAAACCTACTCCATTACATACCTGGATCTATCTGAGAAAAGCATCAATCCACATATCCCCCTACCTACCTGACATGCAAACCTACTCCATTACATACCTGGATCTATCTGAGAAAAGCATCAATCCACATATCCCTACCTACCTGACATGCAAACCTACTCCATTACATACCTGGATCTATCTGAGAAAAGCATCAATCCACATATCCCTACCTACCTGACATGCAAACCTACTCCATTACATGCCTGGATCTATCTGAGAAAAGCATCATCCCACATATCCCTACCTACCTGACATGCAAACCTACTCCATTACATACCTGGATCTATCTGAGAAAAGCATCAATCCACATATCCCTACCTACCTGACATGCAAACCTACTCCATTACATACCTGGATCTATCTGAGAAAAGCATCAATCCACATATCGCTACCTACCTGACATGCAAACCTACTCCATTACATGCCTGGATCTATCTGAGAAAAGCATCATCCCACATATCCCTACCTACCTGACATGCAAACCTACTCCATTACATACCTGGATCTATCTGAGAAAAGCATCAATCCACATATCCCTACCTACCTGACATGCAAACCTACTCCATTACATACCTGGATCTATCTGAGAAAAGCATCAATCCACATATCGCTACCTACCTGACATGCAAACCTACTCCCTACTCCATTACATACCTGGATCTATCTGAGAAAAGCATCAATCCACATATCCCTACCTACCTGACATGCAAACCTACTCCATTACATGCCTGGATCTATCTGAGAAAAGCATCATCCCACATATCCCTACCTACCTGACATGCAAACCTACTCCATTACATACCTGGATCTATCTGAGAAAAGCATCAATCCACATATCCCCTACCTACCTGACATGCAAACCTACTCCATTACATGCCTGGATCTATCTGAGAAAAGCATCAATCCACATATCCCTACCTACCTGACATGCAAACCTACTCCATTACATACCTGGATCTATCTGAGAAAAGCATCACCCCACATATCCCTATACCTACCTGACATGCAAACCTACTCCATTACATGCCTGGATCTATCTGAGAAAAGCATCAATCCACATATCCCTACCTACCTGACATGCAAACCTACTCCATTACATGGCTGGATCTATCTGAGAAAAGCATCAATCCACATATCCCTACCTACCTGACATGCAAACCTACTCCATTACATGCCTGGATCTATCTGAGAAAAGCATCAATCCACATATATCCCTACCTACCTGACATGCAAACCTACTCCATTACATACCTGGATCTATCTGAGAAAAGCATCAATCCACATATCCCTACCTACCTGACATGCAAACCTACTCCATTACATACCTGGATCTATCTGAGAAAAGCATCACCCCACATATCCCTATACCTACCTGACATGCAAACCTACTCCATTACATGCCTGGATCTATCTAAGAAAAGCATCACCCCACATATCCCTATACCTACCTGACATGCAAACCTACTCCATTACATGCCTGGATCTAACTGAGAAAAGCATCAATCCACATATCCCTACCTACCTGGCATACAAACCTACTCCATTACATGCCTGGATCTATCTGAGAAAAGCATCATCCCACATATCCCTACCTACCTGACATGCAAACCTACTCCATTACATACCTGGATCTATCTGAGAAAAAAGCATCATCCCACATATCCCTACCTACCTGACATGCAAACCTACTCCATTACATGCCTGGATCTATCTAAGAAAAGCATCACCCCACATATCCCTATACCTACCTGACATGCAAACCTACTCCATTACCTGCCTGGATCTAACTGAGAAAAGCATCAATCCACATATCCCTACCTACCTGGCATACAAACCTACTCCATTACATACCTGGATCTATCTGAGAAAAGCATCATCCCACATATCCCTACCTACCTGACATGCAAACCTACTCCATTACATGCCTGGATCTAACTGAGAAAAGCATCACCCCACATATCCCTATACCTACCTGACATGCAAACCTACTCCATTACATGCCTGGATCTATCTGAGAAAAGCATCAATCCACATATCCCTACCTACCTGACATACAAACCTACTCCATTACATACCTGGATCTATCTGAGAAAAGCATCACCCCACATATCCCTATACCTACCTGACATGCAAACCTACTCCATTACATGCCTGGATCTATCTGAGAAAAGCATCAATCCACATATCCCTACCTACCTGACATGCAAACCTACTCCATTACATGGCTGGATCTATCTGAGAAAAGCATCAATCCACATATCCCTACCTACCTGACATGCAAACCTACTCCATTACATACCTGGATCTATCTGAGAAAAGCATCAATCCACATATCCCTACCTACCTGACATGCAAACCTACTCCATTACATGCCTGGATCTATCTGAGAAAAGCATCAATCCACATATCCCTACCTACCTGACATGCAAACCTACTCCATTACATGGCTGGATCTATCTGAGAAAAGCATCAATCCACATATCCCTACGTACCTGACATGCAAACCTACTCCATTACATACCTGGATCTATCTGAGAAAAGCATCAATCCACATATCCCTACCTACCTGACATGCAAACCTACTCCATTACATACCTGGATCTATCTGAGAAAAGCATCACCCCACATATCCCTATACCTACCTTGACATGCAAACCTACTCCATTACATGCCTGGATTTATCTGAGAAAAGTATCATCCCACATATCCCTACCTACCTGACATGCAAACCTACTCCATTACATGCCTGGATCTATCTGAGAAAAGCATCAATCGCCATATCCCTACCTACCTGACATACAAACCTACTCCATTACATACCTGGATCTATCTGAGAAAAGCATCAATCGCCATATCCCTACCTACCTGACATACAAACCTACTCCATTACATACCTGGATCTATCTAAGAAAAAAGCATCACCCCACATATCCCTATACCTACCTGACATGCAAACCTACTCCATTACATGCCTGGATCTAACTGAGAAAAGCATCAATCCACATATCCCTACCTACCTGGCATACAAACCTACTCCATTACATGCCTGGATCTATCTGAGAAAAGCATCATCCCACATATCCCTACCTACCTGACATGCAAACCTACTCCATTACATACCTGGATCTATCTGAGAAAAGCATCACCCCACACATATCCCTATACCTACCTGACATGCAAACCTACTCCATTACATGCCTGGATCTATCTGAGAAAAGCATCAATCCACATATCCCTACCTACCTGACATACAAACCTACTCCATTACATACCTGGATCTATCTGAGAAAAGCATCATCCCACATATCCCTACCTACCTGACATGCAAACCTACTCCATTACATGCCTGGATCTATCTGAGAAAAGCATCACCCCACATATCCTATACCTACCTGACATGCAAACCTACTCCATTACATGCCTGGATCTATCTGAGAAAAGCATCAATCCACATATCCCTACCTACCTGACATGCAAACCTACTCCATTACATACCTGGATCTATCTGAGAAAAGCATCACCCCACATATCCCTATACCTACCTGACATGCAAACCTACTCCATTACATGCCTGGATCTATCTGAGAAAAGCATCTACCTACCTGACATACAAAATCCACATATCCCATCACCCCACTACCTACCTGACATGCAAACCTACTCCATTACATGCCTGGATCTATCTGAGAAAAGCATCAATCCACATATCCCTACCTACCTGACATGCAAACCTACTCCATTACATGCCTGGATCTATCTGAGAAAAGCATCAATCCACATATCCCTACCTACCTGACATGCAAACCTACTCCATTACATACCTGGATCTATCTGAGAAAAGCATCAATCCACATATCCCTACCTACCTGACATGCAAACCTACTCCATTACATACCTGGATCTATCTGAGAAAAGCATCAATCCACATATCCCTACCTACCTGACATGCAAACCTACTCCATTACATGGCTGGATCTATCTGAGAAAAGCATCAATCCACATATCCCTACGTACCTGACATGCAAACCTACTCCATTACATACCTGGATCTATCTGAGAAAAGCATCAATCCACATATCCCTACCTACCTGACATGAAAAACCTACTCCATTACATACCTGGATCTATCTGAGAAAAGCATCACCCCACATATCCCTATACCTACCTGACATGCAAACCTACTCCATTACATGCCTGGATCTATCTGAGAAAAGTATCATCCCACATATCCCTACCTACCTGACATGCAAACCTACTCCATTACATGCCTGGATCTATCTGAGAAAAGCATCAATCGCCATATCCCTACCTACCTGACATACAAACCTACTCCATTACATACCTGGATCTATCTGAGAAAAGCATCAATCGCCATATCCCTACCTACCTGACATACAAACCTACTCCATTACATACCTGGATCTATCTAAGAAAAGCATCACCCCACATATCCCTATACCTACCTGACATGCAAACCTACTCCAGTCACAAAGTGACTGCTATTTAGTGAGGCGTCAATACCAGTAACTTCAACATCGAGTAGGTACGAGCTGTTTTCATCAGGTGCGCTTAGAGTGGGCGAGAGCTTTCTTCTCCATAGGCTTATTAACTTTGGTTCGTCTGGACTTGGACCTGAAAATACAAGATATGGAAAATACATTGTGGACTTGGCAACTGTACCAGTATAATCAGATGATCACGTTACGTTGTTCATTCATTCATCTTCTTTGTTCATTATCCATCCATTTAATACAATATTTTATCATATGACCCGTATTTCCCGACTTGGGCGCTCTTAATAAAACCATTGGAAAATGTCACGTGATGGGGTCCGGACATGATGTCGTAAGTCGGTCTGGAAAAAGCCGTATTTCCCGATTCGTGCGTTCTTAATAAAACCATTGGAAAAAGAGGGTCGGGCGGGTCATATGATAAAATGCTTATTGACTGAGTTAGGTCGGGCCGGACGGGAAAATATTTGTCTCTTGGTCATTCAGCACTGACTTCACCCATGAACTCGAAGCAAATATTTTCCTGTCCGGCCCTCCCACTCATTATTTTCATTATCTTTTGCACTGTTCCTTCTTTCCGGTTTCCCCTCGATTTACTCGGTCAGCCTGTCAGTGAGCTAGCTATTCATTCATTTAATTTGCTTATGTGTCCTTCATAACTAATCCATTAAGTCACAAATTAATACCGTTAATGCAGTTACATACCCTTTTTCTCGTTATTGATCTCATTCATCACCAATTCTAAAGAGTCCAAAGTAAGGTCAGTCTGTGATGCTGTCGTCTTGGCTTCTTTATCAGGCGATTCCAGTGACAAATCTGTGGTTACTTTACCCTGTAGCTTCACTAAAGGTGACTGCAGTGAATGATCAGGACTTTGCAACAGGGGCGGTGACGGGAGAAAAGGTGCCGGCCTTCTATCAAACGTGACAGCTCCATTCTCTATTATCGGTTTACCATCTGGAGGTGCTCGCACTACATCCTGGGCAGGATAGAGTGACATTAATATAAGCCTTAAGTAGATCTGTTTGAACTCATTAGTGCTACACTGATGCGATGCTTGGGGCAAAAAGTCTTATATCAAAGAGAGGCGCTTGTATCAACATTGTTCCAATTTTTGTGCTTGCGCCTACTTGCGTCAATCTGTTATCACATGACAAATTCTTATGCTTGCGCTACAAGCTGTTAAGGTAATGCGATCGTGCATTCGTGCGCATCTTTCCTGCGCATGATATTCAACGGCGATTATCTAAAAATCTAAGTCGGTGACCTATCCTGATTTTTTCCACTGTAAGTAGGTCAACTAGAGCTAGAAAATATCAAAAAATGAAGACAGGTCTTCGAGCTATTTTTTTAGTAAATCTACGAAGTGTTCATTTTCGAACTACTTTTCATTGGTTGGGCTTCCTGTGGTAGAGCTCTTTCAATATGGCGGATCATGCTGCATTTTAATATTCAACGGCGAATATCTAAAAATCTAACACGGTGACCTACCCTGATATTTTTACCCTGAGTAGGTATTTACGAAAGCTAAAACATATCAAAAAATGAAGGTAGGTCTTCGAGCTAAATTTTAAGGAAATCGCCAAAATGTCCAAAAATAGGATCGTAAAAGGAGGGTCAAAATGTATTCTTTTTGAAATTTTGGCTTTGAAAACTTATTGTTCAACACAATAAAATGACAAATTTCGGATTTTTCATTATATTATGTTAACATATGTATCATTTGAAATTATTTATTTTATTATTACCGACCTATATGGACAGCAAGAGCCTGTAATTCCATTATCCATTTTTGCCAGAAAAGATGGCCGGAAGCCCCATCTTTGAAAATTTTTATCTTCTCAATGGATTCGGTGACCCCCATTTTTTATTTCATTTTTCTACTCTAGCACTCAAAATCAATATTTGTGCCAAGTTTAAAAAAAATTGTTCGACAAAAAATTGCACGATCGCATTACCTTAAGAGAGGATGTCCGTAAGAACCGAGAATCTCCCGACAGTTCAAAAAAATCGAATTTTATTTTCTTTCGCCATATCATTCCTTTCGATGATCTCTTTTAGGGAAAAATACTAAAAAGTTCCAGCGATTTTTATTTTAGGAGAAATTTGCAATTTTTAAAAACCCGCCTGACGACTGAAAATTTTCGGCTAAATTATGAGCCAACTTTGAACGATCGGTGTGTGTTCACCTCTAGCTCTACAACAACGACATCCATCAACAGTAATAAACGTTTCTTGGTCTTTTCTACTGTACTATTTACTTTTCTGTAACTTTTGTAGTAATGTTTCAAATTTGGTTTTAAACAGGTATACAGAGCGCCATAAACGGGACGTTGAAATATAGGCAATGTTTGAGGTACGAAAACGGAATCTGGTATATACATTTTTGGAGGAAAACGCCACGGTCCAGTAAGCTTCACTTTTGCTCTTTCAGTTTAGAAAGTTTCGAGCTTGGGAATTCAATGTAGCATTTTTGAGAGAAATAAAACTATTATGGTTGGGACTGCCAAAATTAGCATTAATTTCGACCTGTCACGTTCATTTTTGTCATTAAAACACAAAACGTAATGCACAAAACGAGTATATTGAACTTTTAGTTGATCACTGCCAACGGATAACAATCTTGGAGTGAATAGGAATGATTTTCAACCATACTTGAGCTATTTCAGCCACATTGAACTCCTAAAATATTGAAAATTAGCATATTCATTGATCAAATAAACACCGTAGTCTGGAAATTGTGGTTCTTCACTCTGAAATGCTTAGAATTTGCTCCAAATAAGATTTACAAACAATTAAACTGATTTCTAGTTAAAACTGGCGCTTATTGATGAAGAGTTTGGATATTTTGACTGGATGTTCCACTTTGCTGACACGCCAATTATGTAACGCAATGTAACTGCTACAAGTCACGCTACTGCACTTCGAATAAAAATTTTGCGGCATGAAATAACAGTTTTAATCATAAAATATCAAACTAAACAGAATATATATTTGCTTGAAAGAATGGAATTTTGTTTTATCGTCGTTTAGACAAAATTCGTATTTTTTTCTGTGAGATACTGTTATCTGATCGACGATCTATGCTAATTTTGACTTTTGCGAGAGTTATTTACGAACGTCGAAGCTCAAATATTGTTGAAAATCATTTCTATTGACTCGAAGATTGTTTTCCATCAGCAGCAATCAACTAAAAGTGCAATATACTCGTGTTTTGGCATTACGTTTTGTGTTTTAATGACAAAAATGAACGTGACAGGTCGAAATTAATGCTAATTTTGGCAGTCCCAACCATAATAGTTATATTTCTCAAAAATGCTACATTGAATTCCCAAGCTCGAAACTTTCTAAACTGAAAGAGCAAAAGTGAAGCTTACTGGACCGTGGCGTTTTCCTCCAAAAATGTATATACCAGATTCCGTTTTCGTACCTCAAACATTGCCTATATTTCAACGTCCCGTTTATGGCGCTCTGTATACCTGTTTAAAACCAAATTTGAAAAATTACTACAAAAGTTACAGAAAAATAAATAGTACAGTAGAAAAGACCAAGAAACGTTTATTACTGTTGATGGATGTCGTTGTTGTAGAGCTAGAGGTGAACACACACCGACCGTTCAAAGTTGGCTCATAATTTAGCCGAAAATCTTCAGTCGTCAGGCGGGTTTTTAAAAACTGCAAATTTCTCCTAGAATAAAAATCGCTGGAACTTTTTAGTATTTTTCCCTAAAAGAGATCATCGAAAGGAATGAAATGGCGAAAGAAAATAAAATTCGATTTTTTTGAACTGTCGGGAGATTCTCGGTTCTTACGGACATCCTCTCTTAAGAGGATATATACCGTATAAGCGCCCCCCTCGAATAAGCGCCTCCCCCTAGAGGTCTAAAAATGTTATAAGCGCCCCCCTTCCAATAAGCGCCCCCTCCCCCTAAAAGAAATTCAGAAACAACACTCTAAAATAAAACTTTACCGATAAACAGAAACACGGTATACCGTATGTCAATACCGTATATTTACAGTATACCAGTATACAGTTTACCAAGTACCGCACGGTACATGTTTGCTATTTTTATTCACTGTATATGAGTAGTAGGAAAGTAAGAGTTCTGCAACATGGGTATGGTTGGGTATGGGTATGGTTGGGTATGCATCACCTTGGGTTGGGTATGGTTGGGTATGGGTATGGTTGGGTATGCATCACCTTGGGTTGGGTATGGTTGGGTATGCATCACCTTGGGTTGGGTATGGTTGGGTATGCATCACCTTGGGTTGGGTATGGTTGGGTATGGGTATGGTTGGGTATGCATCACCTATGCATCACCTTGGGTTGGGTATGGTTGGGTATGCATCACCTTGGGTTGGGTATGGTTGGGTATGCATCACCTTGGGTTGGGTATGGTTGGGTATGCATCACCTTGGGTTGGGTATGGTTGGGTATGCATCACCTTGGGTTGGGTATGGTTGGGTATGCATCACCTTGGGTTGGGTATGGTTGGGTATGCATCACCTTGGGTTGGGTATGGTTGGGTATGCCGTGGGGTATGGTGACATCATCAATTATTTTTTATTTTTTATATATCCAACTTGAGTTCACTTTATAAAAAGTTAAAAGGGACAATAAAAGATCAAATATGACTAAAATAATATATTTCCCGAAGCATTTTTGTTCCGGCCGGCTGGAGTTCGTTACACATGCAAACAAGTGACGTCACCGAAGGTCTTATTACGCTCTGTTGATCCTTTATTGTTTAGTGGTTTGTAAACCCGCTTTGAATATGAATACTAATTTGGTACATTTTAGAAAACTTCCGAAAGAAGTGGCCCACCAACCACCCTATTTGTTTGGGTAAGTGAAAGTTTTACTCCGGTAGTGTTTTTAACATGTAACTATTGTATATAGATATCAGTCAAGCACCTCTCAGTTATCGGATTAAAATTTGAATAGCGTTGATGCAAGACAACGTAAACACTGGGTTTTTCAACAATTTTATTTGTTTTACATGGTTTTACATTATTCTTAATAGTTCTGCCAGTTAGGTATTGATTTAATCACGGCTCTCAATCGTTCTGAACGTCGAGGAGGTTTCACTACATTTCTTTAAAGAATGCGCAAACATATTTTCTAAATATGTAAAATCATCCGTAAGTCGCGCCCTCCGTAGAATTTTACACCATGTGCGGTACTCTTCTTCACTGTCTTTTAAACTAAATTCTTCTTGACTGTACCAGACTATAGGGACTGGAAAAGGAAAACCATAGGCTTCCATGATGTACGTGAACAACAATCGAATGATACGGCCATTTCCATCACCAAAGGGGTGTATTTCTAATAATGTGTACACCAACCAAGCTAAAAGATGAATCAAATCTTTCAAAGCTTGTACACCATCGTTCACGCGTTGGCAGTTTATAGTAAACCATCTTTTATTGTACTCGTCAATCAATCTCTGCATTTCTTTTCCAACAGTACTTGTGTAATAATGGCTGTTTCCTTCAAATTCTACCAATCGATCGTGACTACTATATTCCCCTATTGTACACGTCAAGTGCTTACGATGATTCATGAGTATCTTGTGAGCTTCGCATATTAGATTGTTTTCTAGTAATCCACCATCGCGGTCTTTACTCAGTTGATGTAAGTGATTATAAGCTTCAATAAATCCCACGGTATCTCTATAGTGTAAACTAACACCATCAACAGCTCCATTTTGTATGATCTGATGAATCATTTGCACATCCACCATTCCCGAATTTTCTTGTTTCAAAGACTGACATACATAACGAGCTAACATTTCATTGTGCCTCAAAACATCTTGTTGAAATGACTTTATACCAAGACACTCCATGTTGAAATGAGAGCAGAGGAATGAGTACAACGTGTTTATAAAATCACAACACTACCACTCAAATTGATTTAGAAAGTTTTATTTGGGGTTTGCACGACAAAATTCAACTGGATTAATCTTCTTCAGATTCCTGTTCCCCGTCAAGGAGTTTCAGTTTATTGAATTTTAACGACAGTTCATGAACAGCATCGCAGTCTCTACAACGGCAAAAGGTTGTTTTTGTGGTTTTGACATCCACTGGGAACACATGCGCACATATGTCGCACTCGACAAGTTGATTCTGACGGCAGTAGTAGCCTTCTCGCCACAGACATCTAGGACATTGTACTATAGGTATCGAGTAGAACGGTTTGAAGTCACGACACACGTGACACTCCTTAGGTTCATCATCCGATTCTGAACTTTCCGACTTGCCACTGTCAGATTCTGTTGATGTGCTTTCTGCCTCAGATTCATCCGTTTCTTCTTCTCCACTCACTCTCATCGTCAGTATCCTCTTCTTCGGGTTGCCTAGCAACCAGATCCGCCAGCAAGTGCTTGTTTCGTATAAGTGTTTTGTCAATTCCGACTTCCGACAACCCGTTCGTGAATGTTTTGAGTCCTCTCGGGGTTCTGACATCGAGGTTGTAAGGTAACATGGCATATTCAATGAGTTCTACTATATTGGTCAGGGGAATTCTTCGTTGATGATAAGTCATCTCACCATGAGAATTCCAGTATAAAATACTTTTTGAAGCAGCAAGACTATGAAGAAAAGCTAGAGCCTTATCTTTCGGGATAGTACTCTGGGAGAGATCCTGCATAACTTCTTCGATATCATCATCGTCAAAAATGTCCAATTCCGAGGAACTCTTTTCAGAATAAACTGAACTTTCTTCAGAGCTAGTAGAATCGACTCTTAATCTCTTCATGTTGCTTCCTCAGGTAGTCAAGGTAAAATGAAGGTTTTCTTTCAAGAAGAGGTTATTTATAACAAAAACAGGCTCAAAGCTGACATCAGCGGTGACATGACATCGGACACAAATCCCCCACCGTGTTGGGCTAGAGTTCGTTTCTTGGTTTTGAAAGGAATTGAGGAGTCCGCTAATTCTCGTATGACATCCACATGTGGTCTTAGTCTTTCTTTTTGTCCAACCGTAACCGTAAGAGTGCCCATACACAAATTCAAACACACTTCACAAATGACATGAACCTGTTCTGGACTAGCGGAGGCCAGTAATAAATATCTTTGATGGGGAGGACAATGTGCTAAATGATGCAAATAACCAAAATTTTGACATAGTAGTTGACTCGTGTTGTCTCTATGGAAGACTTATTCAAATGAACCTTATTTAGAGAAACTATGCTATTTATTGAGTTATCTGATAGATTAGCGAGGGGAAAGAAGGGAATGAGTAGGAGGAGGAATGAATGAGGAGGAGTGAATGAGTAGGAGGAGGAGTGAATGAGTAGGAGGAGGAGTGAATGAGGAGGAGGAGTGAATGAGGAGGAGGAGGAGGAGTGAATGAGTAGGAGGAGGAGTGAATGAGTAGGAGGAATGAATGAGGAGGAGGAGGAGGAGGTGTGAATGAATGAGGAGGAGGAGGAGGTGTGAATGAATGAGGAGGAGGAGGAGGAGTAAATGATGAGGAGGAGGAGGAGGAGGAGGAGGAGGAGGGAGGGAGGAGGAGGAGGAGGAGGAGGAGGAGGAGGAGGAGGAGGAGGAGGACGAGGAGGACGAGGAGGATATTTACCAATGAGAATTGCGATTTTGAAAAAATAAACTATAAAAAATTGTGTATATATTGTTTCTACTCATTCTACCGATTGCTTCTGTGCAGTAAACATGAATTGTCCAGAGCGTGGTAAAGAATTTTCGAGAAATGATAATCTTAAAAGACACATTAATAACAAACACAAATTCCAGAAATCTCCAAAATCAGAGATTGCTTCATCTTGTACAACCTTTCAGTTACTCCACCCCTTCACGGCTATCGTGGCGGGAATGACTGGATCTGGAAAAACCGTCTGGGTTCAGAACTTACTTCAACACGCAAGTAGAGTCATTCAACCTCCCCCTCAACGTATTTTATGGAGCTATTCACAATGGCAACCGACCTATGAGCAAATGCAGCAGACTCTACCAGGGATCGAGTTTGTCAAAGGCATCCCTCACGACCTGGACGAGGATTGGTATTTTGATCCCAAAGTCAACAATCTGATAGTCATTGACGACCAAATGGCCGATAACTCCAACGACAAAAGAATTATGAATTTATTCACCAAAGGATCTCATCACCGAAACCTCAGTGTCATTTTCCTCTGTCAGAATGTCTACTTTCAAGGCAAAATCATGCGCACGTTGAGTTTGAATGCCGCGTACCTAGTTCTGTTTAAAAACCCAAGAGACAAACTACAAATAACAACGTTGGGAAAACAGATGTACCCTGGCAAAACCGACCAGTTTCTTCATAAGTATGAAGCGGCTGTCGAACGGCCTTACGGCTACCTCTTTGTAGATCTCAAACCCAACACTCCAGAGGAGTGTCGACTGCGTACTAATGTTCTTCCCAACGATCCCCCACAGACTGGGGGTCAATTGGATGCGATGAAGACCATCGGTAACTTTTTTTAACGTCAAGGGTATTTACAGTCACCCCTCTTAAAGGCCATGCAGAATCTACAAGAGCAGATGGACCACATTTTAAAAGACCCCAGTGTTCCTCCAGAGGTGAAAGTGAAAGAATACACTTCACTGTTTAATCGCTACCTCCACCTCGAACAACAACTACCGAACAGTGTGGTGGTCAGACCCAGGCAAGAAGCAGTCCTACCACCGTTGGCTGATGAAAGTCATCTGTCGGCTTTTAAAACCCCAGAAAATGTTCCCTCGACAAGTCTAAGTCCTGATAGCGGATTTGTAACATCTAAACCACCTTCCATGTTACAACGCCTCACCTCTAAAATTAGAATACCATCTACTTCGAGACCATCGACTTCAGTTGAGGTTCCTTCCACTCCAATAAGAGCCCATTCAGAAATGGGGCAACCAACCTCCTTGTTCAATACACCAAACACTCCATCTGGTCCACCCATATTTCCACCCACTCCCCCACCAAGTACAGAAAAACCCATCAAGTGGATACCTTATCGGGATGCCCATAAATACGAAGATGTAGTGATACCTCCTCGACGTTCAGAACGATTGAGAGCCGTGATTAAATCAATACCTAACTGGCAGAACTATTAAGAATAATGTAAAACCATGTAAAACAAATAAAATTGTTGAAAAACCCAGTGTTTACGTTGTCTTGCATCCGCGCTATTCAAATTTTAATCCGATAACTGAGAGGTGCTTGACTGATATCTATATACAATAGTTACATGTTGAAAACACTACCGGAGTAAAACTTTCACCCAAACAAATAGGGTGGTTGGTGGGCCACTTCTTTCGGAAGTTTTCTAAAATGTACCAAATTAGTATTCATATTCAAAGCGGGTTTACAAACCACTAAACAATAAAGGATCAACAGAGCGTAATAAGACCTTCGGTGACGTCACTTGTTTGCATGTGTAACGAACTCCAGCCGGCCGGAACAAATGCTTCGGGAAATATATTATTTTAGTCATATTTGATCTTTTATTGTCCCTTTTAACTTTTTATAAAGTGAACTCAAGTTGGATATATAAAAAATAAAAAATAATTGATGATGTCACCATACCCCACGGCATACCCAACCCAAGGTGATGCATACCCAACCATACCCAACCCAAGGTGATGCATACCCAACCATACCCAACCCAAGGTGATGCATACCCAACCATACCCATACCCATACCCAACCCAAGGTGATGCATACCCAACCATACCCATACCCAACCATACCCATGTTGCAGAACTCTTACTTTCCTACTACTTATATGTATGTTACAGTACCGTATATAAGAAAATATTGAGTTCATCATCTGAGAAAAGAAATAAGCGCCCTGCTTCCAATACGCCCTATGCACGCGTCCTGATTTTCGATATCAGAATACTAGAATCTGTTACATAAAAATAACCACTGCCATCTGAAAAAGCATTTATTCATCGATATTTTTGGAAAAGTTCAAAAGTATTGGATAAAATCCCGCGAAGATATCATAAATGACATTTATAGGGTTTAGTATGGGATTTTCCCGTTATTAGTACACAGCCTCGTTCTGATGTACATCAATTTTCCAAATTGGTTCATTTCAAGGTTTAACACGCCACTAAAAAGAAGAGATTTATATAAGATAAGTGTAAACGTTTTAGGGCGAAATGTCCTTGCGGAGTTATGAACGTTTTTAATTCTGAAAATACACCAGAACGAGGCTGTGTACTCATGACGGCAAAATCCCATACTAAACTCTATAAATGTCATTTACGATATCTTCGCGAGATTTTATCCAATACTTTTGAACTTTTCCAAAAATATTGATGAATAATTGCTTTTTCAGATGGCAGTGGTTATTTTTATGTGATAGATTCTAGTATTCTGATCTCGAAAATCAGGACGCGTGCATAGGGCGTTAAGCGCCTCCCCCTAGAGGTCTAAACATTTAATAAGCGCCCGGGACGCTAAATCGAGCATTTACGGTATATCCATATTATTATTATTGCTGGTTTTCACGCGACGTCATTGCGGCCATGTTTGTTCAACCAACATGGCATTAAATACTTTAAATATACAGGGATTGATTGCAAACCAGCAATAGGGACTGCTGAAATGATATTTGGCTAATATTGCTAACCTTTCCAGCTGACATGTTATCAGCTAAGTACTCTTGAAGTCTTGATCTCACAGCATGACCAGTACACGTGGAGATGAGGACTTTGGTGACTAAGACACAGACACAACAAAGTTATAACACATTATGATTAACGATACAGACAAGATAACCATGGCACACCATATGAGTTTTATTACACTTGCTATCAGGATTTAACTACTACACCAGTGAGGATTGCGTTATGAGAAGTGCATTGTATTTACATTTTGATAATGTAATTCATTTCTAATACGTTATCACATGGTTAAAGTTCTTATTCGACAAGCACTGGCTCGTTTCAGAACATGGAATGGACAAGAAGGTACCCATTGATTGGCCATCTCTTCAAAGTGTTTAATAAGTGTACCAGCAAGTTTGACTGCTTAATCTATAGGAAATGCTCTTCATATTCAATTCGCGCCAAACTATTTACTTAGTTTATTTACTTAGTGTCCCTTTTCTAATCCCTGGGATTCAGTATGTTTTTTTCCATTGTTGTTCATGCTACATATGTATTCATCTCATTTCTAGTTTCTTGACTTGATAACGACGTGAACCAGCGTCGAAACGTCGTCTAGTTTTCTCAAACGTTTCTTCTACTCTTATGGATTTTAAGAGTTTTCTAGCGTTAAATTTGTATCAAATTATTTTCCGAATCTCGTCTCATACACATTATTGTTATTACTATTGTTATTATTATTATTACTACTATTATTATTACTATTGTTATTATTATTGTTATTACTACTATTATTATTACTATTACTATAATTGTTATTGTTATTATTATTTTGAATTGTTGATTGTTGTTTATAAATTAGCCATTACCTAAACGAGCAGGGGACTGGGACCAAGTCCGTAAAACTAATTCAATAAGAAACTAGCAAAAATGGGCATCATTTTCTGAGAGAGCAGATCAAACTTAGCTAGTCTGGAAAGTTTGGTGAACTTCGGCTTAATATTGACGGATGCTATAGGGCATCAAAGATGTCTATTTTCCCATACAAACTCTGTAAATTTTTGACGTTGTCCAACCATACATTCACTGTAACATTTTGGCTGAACAACACATTTTCAAAAGTTTATAATTCCGACAGAATTTGCTCAAATAACATCAAACTTTGCACAGATACTAATTTCAACATGTTGTTTCATGTCATAAACTTAATTTCGTAATTGCATTAATTCTAATAAACTCGTTCCCAGTCCCCTGCTCGTTTAGGTAATGGCTAATTGGTTTCTGGTCCCTTGGGACAGCAGCTCATACAATGAGATTTCATATTTTTGCCGATTTTTCTAGGAGCAATTTTCATCTCTTAGAATCAAATCAAATCAAATCAAAAGACTTTATTTTCTGAGGGTGACACTAAACAGTCTCAGACTGATAAACTTGTGGCCCTCTAACCTAAACTAAGTAAATCTATAAATCTATAAATATAATTATAAAAAGTTGAACATCAATCTAAAATACAAAAATTACATTGCATAAGAATAAGAAATATAATATAATATATATTATATATAATAAAATTACAATCTGAGCATATTTAAACCTAATACTAAATACTTCAATTAGAATCAATTTACTAGATTAAATGGCCTGGAATCTAACATTTACAATGACAATCTGAATATATAATAAAAAAGATATATATAAATAAATACAAATATTAAAAATGATCTAGCTGGGACTGATCTTCTAACGCCTTTTTAATAAGAAACGATTTAAAAGACTTAACGGTTGACAATTTTCTAACATCTATAGGTAAGGAGTTCCATTCTTTAATACTAGTAACTGTAAATGATCTCCCAGCTTCTGTTTCTAACTTATACTTTGGACATATAAAGTTGATTTCGTTATAGCGAGTACTACGTTTATGGATATCATAGAATACGATTTTTGCCCAGAAAATACTCCAATGTATGCATAAATGTCTTCTTATATCACCCTCGTGTGTGTTTTGTTCATCAAACACGTAGTTGGGACGTACGTAGTGAGGCCGTGAGAACTACGGCCAATCTAGAAGCCCCAAAACACACCTTTTAGATACCTTTTCTTAGACAATTAATAGCACAAAGTGATAAATAACTCATGATCTTTATTATTTTCTCAAAAAATTGCAAAGAATCGAAGCAAAGACATGATTTAAAAGCGAAATCCAAACGTTGTGAATCTGACAACCGTTCAGTTGACACAGGAAGCCCAAACTGCTACCACGAGCACAGAGATTGGTATTAAAGCCTGTGGGCTGATTCAGAATTATACGTTTTTCAGTTGATTATCGTATTCACATGAACATACAGTCAATGTCATTAACGTTGTCCAGCTAAAAAGAGTGTTAAAACACTACAATAAATGTCACGTCTCATTCTATATTCATTTTGCACACGTCGAATTTCAAAAGTATAAATCACCTCAGTGTGAGAACAGAATGTTAACAATGCCCGTTTTCACAGGCAGAGGTGATTTAGACTCGATTTATGCTTTTGAAAAATTAAAATTCCACGCGCGGAGGGCTGTTTGCAACAACGCGCCAGCTTCAAAGGTAGCAGAGCACTCAAACGCAACTGGTCACCAGCTGAATTTCAAAGAAACAAGAATCGTCGAGACAGAAAAGAACTACCACCAAAGACTGTTTCTGGAATCCTGGCATTCCATTAAAGACCCAAAGTCAAAGAATGATATACACCTACATGTATTTCAAAAAAGGTTGTCGAGGACATCAGTCCATAGGCAATAGGTCGTTCTAAGACCGAACTGCATTATCGTAACAGCTTGAATGTCGTAATTTGATTCAAAATTTGTCTTGGCAGTCAGTTCAGTCAGTCAGAAGCCTGGCATGATTGAATTCAAATAGTTATAATATCATACAGCTTTTCATACAGGAAGTGCTATCTTTGGCTATTCAAGCTGTTACCATAATGCAGTTCGGTCTTAGAACGACCTATTGCCTATGGACTGATGTCCTCGACAACCTTTTTTGAAATAGGTGATGTTGTTACGTTTTTGGGATCCCTGTGCGGGATTTCCCAGGAGCCCTTGCGGGCGGTATTTGACCACGAGGGTCAGCCATGTTTAAGGGTCTGTTCGAGTTTGACATTGATACTGGACTGTTTATAGATGTGAACTAGCTTTGTGCTGAATTCCCGAATCCGCACATGTGTAAGTTTCAGAATTGCGTAGTATATTATGTAATCTATTATTGACATTATTCTTTTTCTCTAGCGAATCCTCTTGTTAATGTAAATGTGAACCCGAGACCCGAGTTGGAATGTGACATAAGGATTTCGAATTTTGAGCATTAAAACTAGTCTAAGACTTCATGAACAACCAGAAAACGACTTAACATCATTCTACATGGAAACAAGGTGATGAAAGTCCAGACCGTGATGAGTACCCAGAAGAAATCACTCGCTGGATTCCGTGAGTACACAATTGAAGAATTGTAAGAGCAGTATCGAGAACCCCAGCGACGTGAACGCCATTGAGACTACCTGGAAAGTTCTTGATGGAGCTTGGAATAAGTATGAACAGTGTTATGAATCGTATATTGAACGAGAATTACCCGACGAAGAGTTAGAACAAGCGAAATCAATATTTATCAAAACACAAGATGAATGCATTGACACTAAGAGATTAGTGAATGACGTAATAGTGAAATTGACAACCTCGAATACATATCAAAAATCGAAAGGATCGAAATCAATCAAGTCAGAATCGTCTAAACAGACAAGAATAAGAGAAATGAAGAGAAAAATTGAGATGAAAAAGCTAATGCTAGTGCAAGAAGCAGAATTAGCACAGAATGAAATGGAACGAAAAACGATTGAGATGGAATTTGAACAGAAAAAGAGAGCTTGTGAGCTACGATTTAAAATACAACTAGCAGAAAAGGAAGCTGAATTTTTGGAAGAAGAGAATAGCGAAACAGGAAGCAACTTCAGTCTAGAAAGGGACGGTGAGCTTAATCTCCTACCACCTCTAGCTGAACAAGAGAAAGTCAAGGCCTGGGTCGACAACCGCCTGCTGAACCATGGGGCAGCAGAACTCCAACCACCATCTGAAACCCCAGGTGAGCTGATTACCGAGAACAAACCACAAATTGATGCGAAAAGAGAAACCGCTGACACAGAGACTGCAGGCTTAAAAATTGAAAAACAAGATGCTGACAAGCTGAATGCCAAAAAGCATACTGCACATCAATCTGAACAGATGACCTACAGTTCTGTCCTTCGTAATCAAGCAGTGATGATGAAGTTGACGATGCTTCAAGCCATGCAGCCAATTAAGTTTACTGGTAATCCTGCCGACTACCCCACCTTTAGAAACAGACTGAAAGACAATCTAGAAGATGGAATCCTAAGCGACACCCAGAAGTCAGAGTTCCTCCCTAAATTCCTAAGTGGAGAAACATATGAAGTTGCCGAGAGAATCTCAGGGTGTTCGTATGAAGATACAATGAAGATCTTGGAACAGCGTTATGGACAGCCGGGTACTGTGGCTGCAGCTTGTATAGAGAACCTGACAAGGGGCCCGAAATTACAGAACACCGACTACACTGGTCTTCGAAACTTTGCAGAACAACTGGAGTCAGCATCCAGGAAACTACTTGGCGCCTATGAGTCTGAAGTGAGCGCCACAACGAACCTCAAGCAAATCATCAGCCGTCTCCCCAACTACCTTATCAACAAGTGGGGGGATACCTCGTACAACATCAGAGAGAGGGGAGCGGCCCCAAAGTTGTCCGACCTGGCAGCCTTTGTAAAGCGACAAGCTGCAATTAAGAATGATCCCTGCTTTGTAAATTCTGGAAGTACCGAAAGTAAAGTAAGACCGGCACCAAAACAACCTGAAACGTTTGACAGAGCACCTGGGTTCCGAAGGCAAACTTCATCCTTTGCTACTAATCTTAAACCAAGTGACCACAGTACAAACCCACCTTTTGATAACCACAACACACTCTTGCTTTGTTCACTGTGTGCAGGGTCGTGCTGCTCATTGCCCGAATGCCCAGACTTCCAGCGGTGGGGCTTACCGCGCCGCTGGGACCATGTCAAGCGAATGAGACTCTGTCACGTGTGCTTAAAACCTGGGAACATGCGAGCAAAATGTGAATCAACAAAATTCTGTAAATGCGGAAGTGACCGACGACATCACCAGCTACTACACAACCCTCCAAGAACAAGCGAAGATGATGTTGAACAGAATCGTCCTCTAGAAAATAAACGAAACTCAGGGACACAAGAAGTGTCAGATGACAAATACATGCACAGCGATCAACAAAGAACAACAGAACAAAGCCATACTGTTACATGTGGTACCAGTAAAGATAATGGCACCGAATGGCAAGTCATTAACAACCTACGGACTCCTCGACAATGCCTCGCGCGGAACCGTGATCTGCGTGGATGTAGCTAGGAAACTGGGTCTGAAAGGACAAAAAGAACAGATTGCTGTGACGTTAACCGGAAAAACTGATGAGATTCTAGAAGTTGTAAACTTTAAACTGCAGTCAGCCAGTGGAGCAGGAGAAACTATTGAAGTTGAAGATGGTCTTGTTTCTGAAAAGTTCAACATATCAGAACAGTATCTCCCCAAGGACATTGACCTCAGCCACCACCCTCACTTAAAGGACATTAAAATTCCTGATGTCGAGATAAGCAAAGTTTCTGTGCTGATTGGCAAGGACGTTGATTATGCCCATGAGGTGTTGGAAGTGAGGAAATCAAGCACACCCGAGAGTGAACTGAAAGCACTAAGAGGGCCACTTGGTTGGGTCATCACTGGAACTACTAGAGGAAAAAATGGTCGTAGCCTGCTCAATTTCAACTGTACTGACTATGATAGAAAACTACACGATCAAGTAGAAAGATTCTGGAAGATGGAAGCATTTGGGACTAAGAGGGCTAGCAAACAAGAGGTAGCTATAGATGGTGCTGTGTCGCCTTACATATCACACGATGTATCAAGAGAAGACATGCGAGCAACAGAGATTCTGAGGACAACAGCCAAGTTCACTGATGGTCACTATGAGACGGGATTGCTTTGGCGACATGACGATGTGAAACTACCAAGCAACCGTAGAGAAGCAGAAACAAGGTTATCCAGCCTGAAGCGGAAGTTTCGTCAAGAGCCGGAACTTGAAACTAAGTATCGTACAACAATGGAAGGCTACATCGCAAAAGGACACGCTCGCAAGTTGTCGCCTGAAGAAGCTAGCAAAGTTGGACCTAGAACATGGTACTTACCGCATTTCGCTGTTACCAACGAAAACAAGCCTGGTAAGGTACGCATAGTGTTTGATGCAGCAGCAGAACATCATGGAACATCCCTAAACAAGAACCTCTTACAAGGGCCGGATTCCACCAACAGTTTGGCAGGTGTGCTGATAAGATTTCGTGAAGATATAGTAGCTGTCGTAGCGGATATCGAAAGCATGTTTCACCAGGTGAGGGTGCGTGACAAAGACCAGGATTCACTACGATTTCTGTGGTGGGGTGAAAATACTGAAGAGCCACCTGATGAGTACGTTATGACAGTGCACATTTTCGGAGCTGCGGACTCTCCCTGTTCAGCCAATTCAATGTTGAAGAAGACAGCTGATGATAACGAGAAGGACTTTGATCCTGTTACTGTTGAAACTGTACGACATAACTTTTACGTTGATGATGTACTAAAATCAGTACCGACAGCATCCGCTGCAACTCGACTAGCTGAACAGCTGACTGAAATATGTGCTAAAGGAGGGTTTAACCTTACCAAGTTTATGAGCAACAACCGTCAAGTTTTAGCGAAGATACCATCTGAGAAGAGAGCAATGCCGACCCTCAATCTCGACCCCGGATGACTTGCCTGTGGACCGAGCTCTCGGAATGCGTTGGAACATTGAAGGTGATACATTTGGATTTAAAGTCTCTGACCGGAACAAGCCTGATACCATGAGAGGTGTGCTATCTACAATTTCGTCAGTGTTTGACCCTTTGAATATCGCAGCTCCAATAATACTACCAGCCAAGCGCATCATGCAAACCCTTTGGCGCCAAAAGCACTCGTGGGACCAAGAACTTTCTGGAGAAGTCCTCCGAAGTTGGCAAAAAAGGAAGAAGAACTTACCTCTCCTTGAGACGGCTAACATACCAAGATGTTACTTCACCCGCGCAGACCATGAAGACGCGATGCTACAACTACATCACTTCTGTGACGCGTCTGAAGATGGGTATGGTACAGTGACCTACTTACGGACGGAGTACCCAGATGGCTTTATCAAATGCTCATTTGTCACTGGAAAATCAAAAACTGCACCAATAAAGAGCGTAAGCATACCTCGACTTGAACTACAAGGGGCATTACTAGCCGCACGTGTTGACCACGCCGTACGAAATGAATTACGTTCATTCCACTTTGAGAAAGTGGTCTTCTGGACAGACTCGATGATCACTTTGAACTACATTAACAACGAAAGTCGATGCTTCAAGACCTATGTGGCAAACCGAATAACTGAAATCAGAGAACTGACTAACCCGGAGCAATGGAGACATTGCCCTGGGAAGTTGAACCCCGCTGACGATGTGAGCCGTGGTTTAGAGATGGAGGAATTCTTGAAAAACGAGCGCTGGATCAACGGACCAGCCTTCCTTGCAGGACACGCAGACAAGTGGCCAGAGAATAAGTACGTAGCTATGTCAGAGGACGGGCTCGAAGCGAAGAAGGAGGTATACACAACCAATCTCGAAACCGTAACAACGGTAGCTGATCTCATAAATAATTCTTCAAGTTGGACACCTGTTCTCCGAAAGGTCGCATGGCTATTGAAGTTCCTGAACTGGATCAAGAACAAATCATCGAAGAAGATGCATGAAAAGCTACTACCAACCCAGAAGGTGATAAGCAACGAAGACATAGAGAGAGCAAAGAGAAAAGTCACAACCCTCGTTCAAAAGAGTGCCTATCCAGAAGAAATGAATATGCTGAATACAGGAAAGCAAGTGAAAGCGTCAAGCAAGATCAATAGACTGAAGCCAGTCAAAAAAGAAGACGGAGTTATGAGAGTTGGAGGAAGAATCTCCATGGCACCAATCTCCGCAGACGCCAAGAACCCAATGATATTGCCTAAAGAGCATCACCTTACGACATTACTGATTCGCCACATTCATGAAAGCAATGCCCGTTGTGGAGTGGAACAAGTATTGTGCCTTTCACGAGAACAGTTTTGGATAGTTAAAGCGAGAGCGGCCATCAAGAAAGTGCTTGGCAAGTGCATTCACTGCCGAAAACAGATGTCACCGAAAGTCCAACAACAAATGGCAGAACTTCCAAAAGTTCGACTGACCCCATTTGAACCCCCGTTTTCCTATTCGGGAGTAGATTACTTTGGACCATTCCTGGTCAAGCGAGGAAGAGGAAAGGTGCAAGAAAAGCGTTGGGGAGCCATATTTGTCTGTATGAACACGAGAGCTATCCATCTAGAGGTAGCAAAATCCCTCGAAACTGACGACTTCATCCTGGTATTAACACGATTTCTGAATCGTCGAGGTCATGTGAAAGAGCTTCGCTCGGACAATGGTACAAACTTTGTCGGTGCTGACAGAGAGATTTCAGAAGCAATAAAGAAGATGGATCTCCACAAGCTTGGCCGCAAGTTAGCAGAGAGGGGATGCAACTGGATCTTCCATCCTCCCGGCGCGTCACACATGTCGGGGGTATGGGAAAGATTAGTACGAACTGTCAAGAGAAGTCTAAAGGCTGTCCTCGGCAAAGATTCGCTGAATGATGAAGTTCTGAACACGGTTTTCACCGAAGCTGAACGCATCGCAAATTCCAGACCACTGACTCGAAATCCTTCAACTCTAGACGATGACGAGGCCTTGACGCCCAATCATTTCTTGAACATAAGGCCTTCTACGAACATACCTCCAAGGTGTAGTTGACGAGAAAGACAAGTTCAGCAGAAAACGCTGGCGACAAGCCCAGCTGTTATCTAACCACTACTGGAACCGTTGGTTAAAGGAGTACGTGCCTTCCCTACAGGAAAGACAAAAGTGGCACCAGAAACAGAGGAATTTATGTGAAAACGACTTGGTGCTAGTAGCAGATGACAACGTCCCTAGAAACAAGTGGACCTTGGGAAGGATTGTCAACGCGATTGCAGGCCCTGATGGACTAGTGAGGACAGTAGAGGTGAAGTCCAATGGCGTAATCCTGAAGCGACCCGCAACCAAGATCTGTCTCCTGGAAGGGGATGAAAATGAACTTTGAAAGACAATAAGAACTCATACTGGTTTTAGTTAGCTAATGAACTCTAGCCGTTCATGGGAGGCGGGATGTTGTTACGTTTTTGGGATCCCTGTGCGGGATTTCCCAGGAGCCCTTGCGGGCGGTATTTGACCACGAGGGTCAGCCATGTTTAAAGTGCCTATAACCCCTGTGAGTTTGTTTTAAAATTCGATTATATATTAAGTGAATAGTTGCAGGTTTCAGTATATTGTGATTTGAACTTCGCGTTTGTGAGTTATAGAGGTTTGAAATCGGGATATGTTAATTTGGTGACGTAACTTAAGGAATGATGCCATAGCTTATTTAGCTGTGTTCTTACTGAAATAGGATAAAAAGTTTATCAAATCATATCTATAAACTGGGAAAAGATATTGCAAGTTTCAAAATGTCAGTAGTTTGCACAAGTGTGTTTTTGTATAAGACCTGATTCCTAAAGTGCGTCATTTTGACGTCATCTGATTTCCATATCGCGTTTTCAAACCTCTATAACTTGCAAACGCGAAGTTCAAATCACAAAATACTGAAACCTGCAACTATTCACTTAATATATAATCGATTTTTAAAACAAACTCACAGGGGTTATAGGCACTTTAAGGGTCTGTTCGAGTTTGACATTGATACTGGACTGTTTATAGATGTGAACTAGCTTTGTGCTGAATTCCCGAATCCGCACATGTGTAAGTTTCAGAATTGCGTAGTATATTATGTAATCTATTATTGACATTATTCTTTTTCTCTAGCGAATCCTCTTGTTAATGTAAATGTGAACCCGAGACCCGAGTTGGAATGTGACATAAGGATTTCGAATTTTGAGCATTAAAACTAGTCTAAGACTTCACGAACAACCAGAAAACGACTTAACAGGTGTATATTCGGAACTCTCACACATTACATACGAAACATGATTAGTCATTAGTGTGTTTGAGAACTGTAGACAAAGCTAGTAGGAATTACATATGTATTAACTGTACAATATTAACTACAATGGGTAAATAGTTCAGGGATAATGTTTCTGTATCTGGATTATCTCCTATACTAAGAGAATCAAGGTAAAGTCTGACACTTTCGAGTTAGGATTTCATCGATCGTTTCAGAAGTCCACTGAGCCTAGGCAAATTCTGAGCAAATGAAAAACGCTGAGAAGCTCATAAAAGAACACTGACGTCCTCTCGAAATGTCACTGAAGCGTTTGTCAACTTGATGAATAGTTCCAGCAGTAAATTTTAGTGCAATTAAGAGTGGATGCCAGTAAGGATCGAGACTATTTCGTCAACTCAAAAAAATCGAATTTAATTTTCCTTCACCATATCATTCCTTTCGATGACCTATTTTAGGGAAAAATACTAAAAAGTTCCAGCGATTTTTATTTTAGGAGAAATTTCCAGTTTTTAAAAACCCGTCTGTCGACTTAAAATTTTCGGCTAAATTATAAGCCAACTTTGAACAATCGGTGTGTGTTCACCTCTAGCACTACATCAATGACATTAAGTACACTTAATAAACGTTTCATGGTCTTTTTTACTGGATAATGTATTTTTCTGTAACTTCTGTAGTTATTTTTCAAATTTGGTTTTAAAAAGGTATACTGAGCGCCATGAACGGAACGTTGAAATATAGGCAATGTTTGAGATACGAAAAAGGAATCTGGTACATACATTTTTGAAGACAACGCCATGTCCCAGGAAAGCTTTACGTTTGCTCTTTCAGTTTAGAAAGTTTCAAGCTTGGGAATTCAATGTAGCATTTTTGAGAAATAAAACTATTATGCTTGGGACTGCCAAAATTAGCATAATTTTCGTCCTGTCGCGGACATTTTTGTCATCCAAACACACAAAACCTAACGCCAAAACACGACTATCTTGCATTTTTAGTTGATTGCTGCTGATGTAAAGCAATGTTCGAGTCAATAGGAATGATTTTCAACATGTTTGTGTTTCGAGAGTCGTAAATAACTCTCGCAAAAGTTAAAATTAGCATAGATGGTCGATCTGATTACAGCGAATTTTTGTTTAAAAATACGAATTTTGTTTAAAAACAACGTTTATACGAAATTCCACCCATTCAAGCAAGTATGAATTCTGTTTAGTATTATATTTTATGATAAAAACTATTATTTCATGCCGCAAAAGTTTTATTCGAAGGGCAGTGGCGTGACTTGCAGCAGTTACATTGCGTTTCATAATTGGCTTGTCAACAAAGTGGAGCATCGTGTCAAAATATCCGAACTCTTCATGATAAAGCGCCAGTTTGAACTAGAAATCAGTGCAATTGTTTGTAATCTTATTTGGAGCAAACTCTCTAATTTTTGAAAGAAATCTTATTTGGAGCAAACTCTAAGCATTTTAGAGTGAAAACCACAATTTTCGGAAACGGTGTTTATTTGATCAATGAATCTGCTAATTGTCACTATTTTAGGAGCTTATGTGGCTGAAATAGCTCAAATATGGTTGAAAATAACTCTTATTAACTCCAAGATTGTTATCAGTTGGCAGCGATCAACTAAAAGTGCAAGATAGTCGTGTTTTGGAATTAAGTTTTTGTGTTTTAACGACAAAAATGTCCGCCACAGGACGAAAATTATGCTAATTTTGGCAGTGTCATGCATAATAGTTTTATTTCTCAAAAATGCTACATTGAATTCCCAAGCTTGAAACTTTCTAAACTGAAAGAGCAAACGTGAAGCTTTCCTGGGACATGGCATTGTCTTCAAAAATGTATGTACCAGATTCCTTTTTCGTATCTCAAACATTGCCTATATTTCAACGTTCCGTTCATGGCGCTCAGTATATCTTTTTAAAACCAAATTTGAAAAATAACTACAGAAGTTACAGAAAAATACATTATCCAGTAAAAAAGACCATGAAACGTTTATTAAGTGTACTTAATGTCATTGATGTAGTGCTAGAGGTGAACACACACCGACTGTTCAAAGTTGGCTTATTATTTAGCCGAAAATTTTAAGTCGACAGACAGGTTTTTAAAAACTGGAAATTTCTCCTAAAATAAAAATCGCTGGAACTTTTTAGTATTTTTCCCTAAAATAGGTCATCGAAAGGAATGATATGGTGAAGGAAAATTAAATTCGATTTTTTTGAGTTGACGAAATAGTCTCGATCCTTACTGGCATCCACTCTTAAGTGTCTGGTCGCTCGTTGCGTGACTCGATCGGTAGAACATGCTTTCCTTGCAATTTCGGCTGCGATTTCATAAACTCAGCGAATCATGAATGACAATGACATAGTTTATTTGGTACCATAAATATATCCATACAAATACAAATACCATATACAAAACTAGACATCGCAGAGTGATTAACCCATTGACTCCTACACCGGCCGAAACCGGCCATAAACATCGATACTGCTTTGAAAAATTCTAACTTTCTGAATTTTCGTAACATCGATCTCATGGCCAGTTATTAGTGACAACTAGATAACTCTTCATATTTTAACCTCAAGTAAACTGACTTACAGGTCCGATTTCTGGGCATTAGTTCAATTTGTTTGCCATAAAAATCAAAAATGCGTGTTTTTGACGCAATTTTACACCTCGAAAATGAACGACATTTGACTTGGATTTTCTTCCAAAATACATCCTTGCGAAACAAAACGCCACTTTCTCAGCAAACTTCCATCTCTCTTCTTGATATAGTCGTGAATTTTTCCCTCTCTCTTCCTTAACTCGCCGAACAATAGCCATTTCCTTAGGCCCACTTTCGCTAACACGTGTTTTCCTTCTGCACGCCCGAAAAGGATGCCGGGAACATCCTGGAATTTTCGACAGAAAGCATCCCGCCCTTTGTGTTTTTTAGAATTTATAGAGTGTCGAGCCACTCGGTCCTACAGGCAAAATATTGCACCGTTTGCATTCTTTACAAGTCCAAAGTCGCCAAAAATGCCTTTGTAGGTCCTGGAATTCACCACAGAACAACCAGAGACGATTTCACAGTTGAGTCCGCCATTTTGAATTTCGTAATGGCAGTGCCGACATGTCTTGGTGAAAATCGTTTCTCGCTGCTGGGTTCTTTCAGCAAAACGGTCTCTACCACACCAGTCAAGCTTAATGATGCTGTCCTGGGGGCTTTTGTGGTGAATAATGGCTATAAACACTCTAAAAATGCAAAATTGGCCTCTTCGAGTAGTGAACACTACTAGCCCCTACGAGCTCCCAAGAAGAAAGACAGCACACGTGAAGACGCGAGCCCACGGGCATTCAGAACTGTCAAGATTTCCATGGAAACCCCTTATATGGAATAGAAATTTCCTACGATGTGATTAGGTCCAGAAAATCACTAAAAATCTCAAAATAGCTCAGGAGCGAATGGGTTAAACAATGTTTGGATGAAGTGTAAATATGGGTTTACCTCGTTTACCTCTGCTCGCATTGCTTTTTTCTCTTCACTGCGTGTATCAACTCACTTCGATTCATTCTAAGTTCTAAAGATCTATAAACCCTTTGCAGTACTAGTACTGGATTGATAAATCCATATCTCTATGAATTATTGTGGTTATTTTGAAAACAAGACGACATAACCTTCCTCCAACAAAGGTTTGTGAAGAAGCGATGTCTCGTATTATTGATAAACCATGTTGTTAGAGCCTTCGGTGATTATCTTAGCGGCCGGCACAGGGCGCATGCGCTGTAGAACGCCGTTGGCAATTTGAAGCCAAAGACGAAGAATACGACAACCAATCTGCATTTTTAGAGTCGGGCTTTTCCACAGGAAGCCCGACTAATTATCAACTCCAGCGACAACAAATGTGTAGTGACATTGTATATGACTTTTGTTTTAAAAGTTGAGAATAGTCTAGAGCCGATCTGTATAGGCGCTATATAAATGTATGATATTAATTTTATTATTATTATTATTATTATTATTATTATTATTATTATTATTATTATTATTATTATTATTATTATTATTATTATTATTATTTCTAGTGTAAGAATGCCTTAACTTGAAATAGTCTTAGTTTTAGTATTGTTTCTTATTTCTAACCTTTTTAATTTCAAGAACTTGTCTATAATTCATTTTCAATTGTTTCAAATTTAGACATGTTCATAAATTGTTGGCAGTCTCCTAGTTCTCCCAATATTGCTTTTTGGTCAAGGATGGTTCAAACTGACGCCAAATACTGCAATGTTCTTCTGATCTGAAAACTCTTTTGATTTTCGTCGCCTAAGGAAATACAGTTGGCACGCGCACCAATTGGGCTCAGACACAGGGTCTTTGAAGGTGGTTACACTACTATACTTACTCGCTAGTAACATATCATGGGCTCAGACACAGGGTCTTTGAAGGTGGTTACACTACTATACTTACACGCTAGTAACATATCACTTACCGATTGACTTTTATTAGCGCTTTGTATTTCTGCGAAAGGAATCATGTCAATGATCTCCTGCATCTCGGTACTGTTTTTATTGACAGACAACTGTAGAGACTCCTTATTGCAAAACAAACACATAGCATTTAACACACAAACAATAATAACAATAACCAATCAAATGATTGAACAAACATCTGTTTGTCTGATTGTTGTTTATTTGTTTATTTTGTGGGAACACACAAACAATCAAACGACAAACAACGGCAACATGATTGGACAGCATAATAATAACCTTTTTCCTCATGTTCTCTCAAACCATGTGAACTATAGAATGACGTCTTTGAACAATCAATGTATCACAGGTTTGAAATGGGAAAACAAATAGCCAAGACTACAAGAAGATAAATATCTAGAAATATTGAGCATACATACGTGTACAATGTAGTTGGTTTATGTTGACTATTGAGCATACATACGTGTACAATGTAGTTGGTTTATGTTGACTATTGAGCATACATACGTGTACAATGTAGTTGGTTTATGTCGACTATTGAGCATACATACGTGTACAATGTAGTTGGTTTATGTTGACTATTGAGCATACATACGTGTACAATGTAGTTGGTTTATGTTGACTACTTGAGCATACATACGTGTACAATGTAGTTGGTTTATGTTGATTACTGGAGCATACATACGTGTACAATGTAGTTGGTTTATGTTGACTATTGAGCATACATACGTGTACAATGTAGTTGGTTTATGTTGACTATTGAGCATACATACGTGTACAATGTAGTTGGTTTATGTTGATTACTGGAGCATACATACGTGTACAATGTAGTTGGTTTATGTTGACTATTGAGCATACATACGTGTACAATGTAGTTGGTTTATGTTGACTATTGAGCATACATACGTGTACAATGTAGTTGGTTTATGTTGACTATTGAGCATACATACGTGTACAATGTAGTTGGGTTTATGTTGACTATTGAGCATACATACGTGTACAATGTAGTTGGTTTATGTTGATTACTGGAGCATACATACGTGTACAATGTAGTTGGTTTATGTTGACTATTGAGCATACATACGTGTACAATGTAGTTGGTTTATGTTGACTATTGAGCATACATACGTGTACAATGTAGTTGGTTTATGTTGACTATTGAGCATACATACGTGTACAATGTAGTTGGTTTATGTTGACTATTGAGCATACATACGTGTACAATGTAGTTGGTTTATGTTGACTACTGGAGCATACATACGTGTACAATGTAGTTGGTTTATGTTGACTATTGAGCATACATACGTGTACAATGTAGTTGGTTTATGTTGACTACTGAGCATACATACGTGTACAATGGAGTTGGTTTATGTTGACTACTGGAGCATACATACGTGTACAATGTAGTTGGTTTATGTTGACTATTGAGCATACATACGTGTACAATGTAGTTGGTTTATGTCGACTATTGAGCATACATACGTGTACAATGTAGTTGGTTTATGTTGACTATTGAGCATACATACGTGTACAATGTAGTTGGTTTATGTTGACTATTGAGCATACATACGTGTACAATGTAGTTGGTTTATGTTGACTATTGAGCATACATACGTGTACAATGTAGTTGGTTTATGTTGACTACTGGAGCATACATACGTGTACAATATAGTTGGTTTATGTTGACTATTGAGCATACATACGTGTACAATGTAGTTGGTTTATGTTGACTATTGAGCATACATACGTGTACAATGGAGTTGGTTTATGTTGACTATTGAGCATACATACGTGTACAATGTAGTTGGTTTATGTCGACTATTGAGCATACATACGTGTACAATGTAGTTGGTTTATGTTGACTATTGAGCATACATACGTGTACAATGTAGTTGGTTTATGTTGACTATTGAGCATACATACGTGTACAATGGAGTTGGTTTATGTTGACTATTGAGCATACATACGTGTACAATATAGTTGGTTTATGTTGACTATTGAGCATACATACGTGTACAATGTAGTTGGTTTATGTTGACTATTGAGCATACATACGTGTACAATGTAGTTGGTTTATGTTGACTATTGAGCATACATACGTGTACAATGTAGTTGGTTTATGTTGACTATTGAGCATACATACGTGTACAATGTAGTTGGTTTATGTTGACTATTGAGCATACATACGTGTACAATGTAGTTGGTTTATGTCGACTATTGAGCATACATACGTGTACAATGTAGTTGGTTTATGTTGACTACTGGAGCATACATACGTGTACAATGTAGTTGGTTTATGTTGACTATTGAGCATACATACGTGTACAATGTAGTTGGTTTATGTTGACTATTGAGCATACATACGTGTACAATGTAGTTGGTTTATGTTGACTATTGAGCATACATACGTGTACAATGTAGTTGGTTTATGTTGACTATTGAGCATACATACGTGTACAATGTAGTTGGTTTATGTCGACTATTGAGCATACATACGTGTACAATGTAGTTGGTTTATGACTTGACTACTATTGAGCATACATACGTGTACAATGTAGTTGGTTTATGTTGACTATTGAGCATACATACGTGTACAATGTAGTTGGTTTATGTTGACTATTGAGCATACATACGTGTACAATGTAGTTGGTTTATGTTGACTACTGGAGCATACATACGTGTGCAATGTAGTTGGTTTATGTTGACTATTGAGCATACATACGTGTACAATGTAGTTGGTTTATGTTGACTATTGAGCATACATACGTGTACAATGTAGTTGGTTTATGTTGACTATTGAGCATACATACGTGTACAATGTAGTTGGTTTATGTTGACTATTGAGCATACATACGTGTACAATGTAGTTGGTTTATGTTGACTATTGAGCATACATACGTGTACAATGTAGTTGGTTTATGTTGACTATTGAGCATACATACGTGTACAATGTAGTTGGTTTATGTTGACTATTGAGCATACATACGTGTACAATGTAGTTGGTTTATGTTGACTATTGAGCATACATACGTGTACAATGTAGTTGGTTTATGTTGACTATTGAGCATACATACGTGTACAATGGAGTTGGTTTATGTTGACTATTGAGCATACATACGTGTACAATGTAGTTGGTTTATGTTGACTACTGGAGCATACATACGTGTGCAATGTAGTTGGTTTATGTTGACTATTGAGCATACATACGTGTACAATGTAGTTGGTTTATGTTGACTATTGAGCATACATACGTGTGCAATGTAGTTGGTTTATGTTGACTATTGAGCATACATACGTGTACAATGTAGTTGGTTTATGTTGACTATTGAGCATACATACGTGTACAATGTAGTTGGTTTATGTTGACTATTGAGCATACATACGTGTTTACAATGTAGTTGGTTTATGTTGACTATTGACTATTGAGCATACATACGTGTACAATGTAGTTGGTTTATGTTGACTATTGAGCATACATACGTGTACGTGTAGTTGGTTTATGTTGACTATGTAGTTGGTAGTTGGTTTATGTTGACTATTGAGCATACATACGTGTACAATGTAGTTGGTTTATGTTGACTATTGAGCATACATACGTGTACAATGTAGTTGGTTTATGTTGACTATTGAGCATACATACGTGTACAATGTAGTTGGTTTATGTTGACTATTGAGCATACATACGTGTACAATGTAGTTGGTTTATGTTGACTATTGAGCATACATACGTGTACAATGTAGTTGGTTTATGTTGACTATTGAGCATACATACGTGTACAATGTAGTTGTTTTTATGTTGACTACTGGAGCATACATACGTGTACAATGTAGTTGGTTTATGTTGACTATTGAGCATACATACGTGTACAATGTAGTTGGTTTATGTTGACTATTGAGCATACATACGTGTACAATGTAGTTGGTTTATGTTGACTATTGAGCATACATACGTGTACAATGTAGTTGGTTTATGTTGACTATTGAGCATACATACGTGTACAATGTAGTTGGTTTATGTTGACTATTGAGCATACATACGTGTACAATGTAGTTGGTTTATGTTGACTATTGAGCATACATACGTGTACAATGTAGTTGGTTTATGTTGACTACTGGAGCATACATACGTGTGCAATGTAGTTGGTTTATGTTGACTATTGAGCATACATACGTGTACAATGTAGTTGGTTTATGTTGACTATTGAGCATACATACGTGTACAATGTAGTTGGTTTATGTTGACTATTGAGCATACATACGTGTACAATGTAGTTGGTTTATGTTGACTATTGAGCATACATACGTGTACAATGTAGTTGGTTTATGTTGACTACTGGAGCATACATACGTGTACAATGTAGTTGGTTTATGTTGACTATTGAGCATACATACGTGTACAATGTAGTTGGTTTATGTTGACTATTGAGCATACATACGTGTACAATGTAGTTGGTTTATGTTGATTACTGGAGCATACATACGTGTACAATGTAGTTGGTTTATGTTGACTATTGAGCATACATACGTGTACAATGTAGTTGGTTTATGTTGACTATTGAGCATACATACGTGTACAATGTAGTTGGTTTATGTTGACTATTGAGCATACATACGTGTACAATGTAGTTGGTTTATGTTGACTATTGAGCATACATACGTGTACAATGTAGTTGGTTTATGTTGACTATTGAGCATACATACGTGTACAATGTAGTTGGTTTATGTTGACTATTGAGCATACATACGTGTACAATGTAGTTGGTTTATGTTGACTATTGAGCATACATACGTGTACAATGTAGTTGGTTTATGTTGACTATTGAGCATACATACGTGTACAATGTAGTTGGTTTATGTTGACTATTGAGCATACATACGTGTACAATGTAGTTGGTTTATGTTGACTACTGAGCATACATACGTGTACAATGTAGTTGGTTTATGTCGACTATTGAGCATACATACGTGTACAATGTAGTTGGTTTATGTTGACTACTGGAGCATACATACGTGTACAATGTAGTTGGTTTATGTTGACTATTGAGCATACATACGTGTACAATGTAGTTGGTTTATGTTGACTATTGAGCATACATACGTGTACAATGTAGTTGGTTTATGTTGACTATTGAGCATACATACGTGTACAATGTAGTTGGTTTATGTTGACTACTGAGCATACATACGTGTACAATGTAGTTGGTTTATGTTGACTATTGAGCATACATACGTGTACAATGTAGTTGGTTTATGTTGACTATTGAGCATACATACGTGTACAATGTAGTTGGTTTATGTTGACTATTGAGCATACATACGTGTACAATGTAGTTGGTTTATGTTGACTATTGAGCATACATACGTGTACAATGTAGTTGGTTTATGTTGACTACTGGAGCATACATACGTGTACAATGTAGTTGGTTTATGTTGACTATTGAGCATACATACGTGTACAATGTAGTTGGTTTATGTCGACTATTGAGCATACATACGTGTACAATGTAGTTGGTTTATGTCGACTATTGAGCATACATACGTGTACAATGTAGTTGGTTTATGTTGACTACTGGAGCATACATACGTGTACAATGTAGTTGGTTTATGTTGACTATTGAGCATACATACGTGTACAATGTAGTTGGTTTATGTTGACTATTGAGCATACATACGTGTACAATGTAGTTGGTTTATGTTGACTACTGGAGCATACATACGTGTACAATGTAGTTGGTTTATGTTGACTATTGAGCATACATACGTGTACAATGTAGTTGGTTTATGTTGACTACTGGAGCATACATACGTGTACAATGTAGTTGGTTTATGTTGACTATTGAGCATACATACGTGTACAATGTAGTTGGTTTATGTCGACTATTGAGCATACATACGTGTACAATGTAGTTGGTTTATGTTGACTATTGAGCATACATACGTGTACAATGTAGTTGGTTTATGTCGACTATTGAGCATACATACGTGTACAATGTAGTTGGTTTATGTTGACTATTGAGCATACATACGTGTACAATGTAGTTGGTTTATGTTGGGACTATTGAGCATACATACGTGTACAATGTAGTTGGTTTATGTTGACTATTGAGCATACATACGTGTACAATGTAGTTGGTTTATGTTGACTATTGAGCATACATACGTGTACAATGTAGTTGGTTTATGTTGACTATTGAGCATACATACGTGTACAATGTAGTTGGTTTATGTTGACTATTGAGCATACATACGTGTACAATGTAGTTGGTTTATGTTGACTATTGAGCATACATACGTGTACAATGTAGTTGGTTTATGTTGACTATTGAGCATACATACGTGTGCAATGTAGTTGGTTTATGTTGACTATTGAGCATACATACGTGTACAATGTAGTTGGTTTATGTTGACTATTGAGCATACATACGTGTACAATGTAGTTGGTTTATGTTGACTACTGGAGCATACATACGTGTACAATGTAGTTGGTTTATGTCGACTATTGAGCATACATACGTGTACAATGTAGTTGGTTTATGTTGACTATTGAGCATACATACGTGTACAATGTAGTTGGTTTATGTTGACTATTGAGCATACATACGTGTACAATGTAGTTGGTTTATGTTGACTATTGAGCATACATACGTGTACAATGTAGTTGGTTTATGTTGACTATTGAGCATACATACGTGTACAATGTAGTTGGTTTATGTTGACTATTGAGCATACATACGTGTACAATGTAGTTGGTTTATGTTGACTATTGAGCATACATACGTGTACAATGTAGTTGGTTTATGTTGACTATTGAGCATACATACGTGTACAATGTAGTTGGTTTATGTTGACTATTGAGCATACATACGTGTACAATGTAGTTGGTTTATGTTGACTACTGAGCATACATACGTGTACAATGTAGTTGGTTTATGTTGACTATTGAGCATACATACGTGTACAATGTAGTTGGTTTATGTTGACTATTGAGCATACATACGTGTACAATGTAGTTGGTTTATGTTGACTATTGAGCATACATACGTGTACAATGTAGTTGGTTTATGTTGACTATTGAGCATACATACGTGTACAATGTAGTTGGTTTATGTTGACTACTGGAGCATACATACGTGTACAATGTAGTTGGTTTATGTTGACTATTGAGCATACATACGTGTACAATGTAGTTGGTTTATGTTGACTATTGAGCATACATACGTGTACAATGTAGTTGGTTTATGTTGACTACTGGAGCATACATACGTGTACAATGTAGTTTGGTTTATGTTGACTATTGAGCATACATACGTGTACAATGTAGTTGGTTTATGTTGACTATTGAGCATACATACGTGTACAATGTAGTTGGTTTATGTTGACTATTGAGCATACATACGTGTACAATGTAGTTGGTTTATGTTGACTATTGAGCATACATACGTGTACAATGTAGTTGGTTTATGTTGACTATTGAGCATACATACGTGTACAATGTAGTTGGTTTATGTTGACTATTGAGCATACATACGTGTACAATGTAGTTGGTTTATGTTGACTATTGAGCATACATACGTGTACAATGTAGTTGGTTTATGTTGACTATTGAGCATACATACGTGTACAATGTAGTTGGTTTATGTTGACTATTGAGCATACATACGTGTACAATGTAGTTGGTTTATGTTGACTACTGGAGCATACATACGTGTACAATGTAGTTGGTTTATGTTGACTATTGAGCATACATACGTGTACAATGTAGTTGGTTTATGTTGACTATTGAGCATACATACGTGTACAATGTAGTTGGTTTATGTTGACTATTGAGCATACATACGTGTACAATGTAGTTGGTTTATGTTGACTATTGAGCATACATACGTGTACAATGTAGTTGGTTTATGTTGACTACTGGAGCATACATACGTGTACAATGTAGTTGGTTTATGTTGACTACTGGAGCAGATGTCACCGTTTTCGAAAGTCTCAGTTTTTGGGCACCGAAAATGCTGCTTACGTCAGACAGGAGGACGAAACAGAGAGAAGAGTAACGCGGATCCGTGTGAACTACATACTCACCTCTAGAGCAGATACCCTTTCTTTCTCTAGAATTAAGTTAGACGATGCCCTGGCAAGTTCGTTCTCCAGCTCCTTTATTCTTACTATAAGGATTAAGATAGAAGTTTATTATATATTTTTTCAAAGAACGCACGAAATATGTACAAGAACGCGTGAAATATGGGACTGTATATTGTGTTGTTACTTCAAACTGCCTTTTCATTCATTCATTCAGAATCGTGTGATGAAAATTAACCAATCAGCGTGCGAGAAATTCTCCAGTTTTGGCTAGCGCTCGCTCGTACAGAGATCTCCAAGTTTTCATTGTTGCTTTACTTTCACCGAAATAGCTAGTTTCTTTGACAGAATATAAACAACTTATTAGTCGGCTAAGCATCTAATACGGCTGTGCATTTTTACTCGTCATGCAGTCCTTGCCCTGCGGGCTCAGAAAAATACTACGCAACTCGTAAAATATCTGTGCGTATTATCTGTCAAACCATCTAATAAGAGGTTTATTATTCCACAATTGATTTTGTTTCTTTGTTTCCTGAAGTTTTTGAGCCATTTTTGCTATGTATCAATCAGCCAACCATCTAACCACACAATCAATCAGCCAGCCATCTAACCACACAATCAAACAGCCAACCATCTAACCACACAATCAAACAGCCAACCATCTAACCACACAATCAAACAGCCAACCATCTAACCACACAATCAATCAGCCAACCATCTAACCACACAATCAAACAGCCAACCATCTAACCACACAATCAAACAGCCAACCATCTAACCACACAATCAATCAGCCAACCATCTAACCACACAATCAAACAGCCAACCATCTAACCACACAATCAAACAGCCAACCATCTAACCACACAATCAAACAGCCAACCATCTAACCACACAATCAAACAGCCAACCACACAATCAAACAGCCAACCATCTAACCACACAATCAAACAGCCAACCATCTAACCACACAATCAAACAGCCAACCATCTAACCACACAATCAATCAGCCAACCATCTAACCACACAATCAATCAGCCAACCATCTAACCACACAATCAAAACAGCCAACCATCTAACCACACAATCAAACAGCCAACCATCTAACCACACAATCAATCAGCCAACCATCTAACCACACAATCAATCAGCCAACCATCTAACCACACAATCAATCAGCCAACCATCTAACCACACAATCAAACAGCCAACCATCTAACCACACAATCAATCAGCCAACCATCTAACCACACAATCAATCAGCCAACCATCTAACCACACAATCAAGCAATCAGTCAATCATCTTGTACTCACATATCTGATGGGTCTGCTGAACATCAAGTTGACTGTGAGACCTGAGAAACACAGTTGTAAAACGTAAACATTACTGTATACACAAATAAATGGTTGGATGCATTAAAACAGTGGATAAAATGATTGACTGAATAAATGAATGACATAAAAATATCGTAGAAGAGCTCTTCCACTAAGTAAGTCACTACATGCTAAATATAATTCATGCAATACCACTTACTACAGTGAACCCCTATTAAGTGGGCACCCCTCTGTTAAGCGATCACCCCTCTGTTAAGCGGGCACCCCTCTGTTAAGCGATCACCCCTCTGTTAAGCGGGCACCCCTCTATTAAGCGGGACCCTCTATTAAAATGGGCACCCCTCTATTAAGCAGGCACCCCCCCTCTAGTTGGGAAAATGGATGGTGGTGGATGGGGCACCCCTCTGTTAAGCGGGACCCCTCTATTAAAATGGGCACCCCTCTATTAAGCGGGACCCCTCTATTAAAATGGGCACCCCTCTATTAAGCAGGACCCCTCTATTAAAATGGGCACCCCTCTATTAAGCGGGACCCCTCTATTAAAATGGGCACCCCTCTATTAAGCAGGACCCCTCTATTAAAATGGGCACCCCTCTATTAAGCAGGACCCCTCTATTAAGCAGGCACCCCTCAGTAGTATAGTTGGGACCTGGTGGATGGTGGATGGGTGGATAGGATGGGTGGATAGGAAGGGTGGATAGGAAGGGTGGATAGGATGGGTGGATAGGAAGGGTGGATAGGAAGGGTGGATAGGAAGGGTGGATAGGATAGGGTGGATAGGAAGGGTGGATAGGGATGGATAGGAAGGGTGGATAGGAAGGGTGGATGAATTAGCTATGCAGGAAAATAGGTGTGGCAGGTTTGTTATTGTTTTGATAAACCTTCTATTATGCTGTTTCGGCATCTGTTGTTCATCGAAGCGCATAAATAACAAGAAATCAAAGCCTAGATTTTTATGTAAGAAACTCTCTTTTATACAAAACGAAGATGGCAAGCAGCACGAAATTCAATTGTCTGTGTGGAGTTACCGCCAAATCATCCAAAGGAAAGAATGATGAAGTTTGGTTTCGTTGTGGAAAAGCAGTAGACCACAAGACCGAACGACAGAAACGACTTCATCTTCAAGACTTGGGGTGTAATCTCCGAATGAACCAACAAATGATCGAACATTTAAACATTGATGGTTTCCAGTTCAAGAAACATACACCAAAATGTACTTATCACCGTTTGTATGCAAAACTCCTTCGAGTCAACAATCCAGAGAAACCTAGCTATGGAAAATGGTTTTACGTTTGCAACGCGCAATCTCCAGATGCCGCTTGCAGCTATTTTACATTGTTTGATCAGGAAGAAGAAGAAGAAGAAGAAGGAGTAGATGAGGAAGAGGATGAGGAAGTACAACCCCCACCAGCCAAGAAAATCAAGGCTACATCTAACCAAAAGAAAAACATTGAAGAAGAACAGCCAAAGAAAAAACAACGCATTGAATCCCAAAGCAAGAAAACGGTACAAAAGAAAAATATTTTCAAACCAAAACACAAGTCTCAATCCTAATCAAGAAAAACTAAATAACTCTTATATGTGCTATTTGTTAAACTTCAAATTGAATGTAAATATTCAGTATATTTTGTAATAAAATTCGTTAGGCCTAGTTCAGACGTCGTACTAATCATGAGCTGTTCTCATTTCAAACAATAGATAATGAGGCGGCTTCTTTTGAAGTCATTAAGAACGGCTCTTGGAAAGTACGGCGTTTGAACTAGGCCTTATACACCTAAACGACTATAGCTTGTTGTGAATATTATGTTAAGTCATTTGTCTAAGAACAAGCCAATTCTTTCACAAACTTTGGTAATTGCTTGGAACTGTTTTCCGTTATTGTTTATATAGTTAAATATAGTAAATAAATATAGTTAAATATAGTAAATAAATATAGTTAGAGTGCAATTTAGAAAAGCTTGAAAACTAAATAACTAATTAGTACTAAATAGCACTAATGAAACAATAGAAAACAATAGAAATAGCACTATTTAGTACTATTTAAAATTAGTACTATTTCACGCTTTTCTAAATTGCACTCTAAAGTATTATGTTATGTATTATTAATTTTTTTTAAATATTTTTTTAATTTCTGTTCCACACGACCCCACAAGCTTTAGCTTTAAATAATATCGTGTTTAATTAAATAAAAGTTATTGTATTGTATTGTATTGTTTAAAAGCGGCAAATTGATTTTCAAAAGACGCGCACAATTTGAATAATTAGTCACAGTTCTCCTGAGTTCATATATATCATAGCTCAAGCAATATAAAAACATGCGATTATATATATTTATTTGAATATATCTCATGCTATGAGGTCGGATTTGACCATAAAAACATTAAAAATTACATGAGTTGATCAAACTACATTTTACACGGCGTACCACAAGGTCCTTGGTCCGACCCTTTCTTCCTTATATGTTGCACCAATCGAAGACGTTATAAGTACTCACGGCCTCAACTGCATGGTTTATGCCGACGACACTCAATTATACTTCACTATGAATAGATCTGATAACAAGTGGTCTCATACAACTTGAGAAATGTGCTCATGATATTCTTCGATGGATGCAAGTCAACAAGCTTATGTGCAATGCATCCAAGACAGAAATTATTCACTTGTCATCGCGTTTTTTGAAAGGTGATACATTATCCCACATCAACATTGGTGATTCTACTATAACCCTCGCCTCTACTGTTCGAGACCTTGGCGTGATACTGGACAAGCACTTGCAAATGACATCACAAGTTAAGCAGATATGTAAATCTGCGTCTTTCTCTCTAAAGAGAATTCGAGTACGTAAATATCTCGACTTACCATGCACAGAGAAGCTTGTGCATGCCTTTGTGTCATCCAAACTGGATCAATGTAATAGTCTTCTTTATGGGCTCCCTGATAAGGACATTGCTAAACTGCAACGAATCCAAAACTCTGCTGCCAGACTGGTTACAAGAACTAAGAAAGCCGACCACATATCACCTGTTCTCCATCGACTTCACTGGCTTCCTGTCAGAAAGCGCATTATCTTCAAAGTGCTCCTGATAACATACAAGGCTCTCCATGGTCTTGCGCCAGAGTATTTATCTGAACTGCTGTCTCTGCACCAACCATCTAGATGTCTACGCTCTTCCTCCAAATTTCAACTAAAAGTCCCGAAGTTTAGAACTAACTTTTATGGTGGGCGCGCATTGTCCGTTTGTGCACCAAAGCTTTGGAACTCTCTTCCACTAAACATAAGACTGTCTACATCCGTAGATACTTTCAAATCAGCACTTCAGATATTTTTTATTCTGTAACGAGATTTTATCTTAATTATTGTTATTATTATTACTATCCTATTATATTTGCTGTATTTATTTATTTTTCTTTATTTTTTATTTTTTGTAAAGAGCATTGAGACATTGTGGAATGCGCTCTCTTTTTATTGAAGAAATAAACTATTATTATTATTATTATTATTTCAATGATCAATCCTTTGCTGTCGGCGTACAACGTGAAGCTTTTCATTAGTCTGGCTTCCTGTGGAATACCCGACTCTAAAAATGAGATTCGTTCTTTGTCTTTGGCTTCAAACCGCCAACTGGGTTCTACAGCGCATGCGCCGTGCCGGCCGCTAAGATTAATTACCGAAGGCTCTGATCAACACGAGACAAACAAATATTGCTCAAAACAACTCAAATCTTCACATGTTGAGTTAAATGATGAAATAATGGGGATCAAAGCAAAATGCGAGAAGTTAGAAGATAAATATGCTATCAATATCGCACATGAGTATCGCACAACTGACACAAGATTGAAATATAAACGAAGTCACAATGTCTTCCATACTTTGTACCGCTGTAATTGTGTGTTGTGATAAGCTTATAACACTGATCAAGAAAAAATGAGGTAAGAGAAGGAATCTCCCGTAATGGGCTCTTGACCCATCGTGTGCCCCGTTAATTCTATTTTTAGAATGCTCAATCTATTTTTGGGAACAGAACGTGATTGGTCAGATCATATAAGGCGAGGTCGCGGAGGCCGTTACGCACGGCTTTGATATGAAAAGTCAAAATTGAGCGAAGTACGTGAGCGAAGAAAATCTTCTCAACTTTCTCGAACATTTTACTGACAAATTTTTACTTCGAAAACTCAATAATTATTGTGAATTTGGGACACTTGAGACGATTCTAAATAGAGTAAAACAGCTTCAGTTTGCCATGTCCTTCGACAGAGAAAACCGATATTAAAGTGCAAAGAGTCGTTTTGTTGTAGCCGGCGTCTTGTAGGACGTGCTTTCCAACCTGAGAATAACGCTTGGACTTCGTAATTGGTGAATACAAGTGCCGGTAAGACCACATTAACTTTAGAGTTTGTTTTCGTGATTGCTTTGACTTTGATCGTTGTGTAGTTTATATTTGTAGCACCTTAATTTTGCTCAATTCGCCTGAGTATTCGTAAAATCCTTCAATGAGTCTTAGAGAATTAAATTGTGGCCTTTTCTCAGAGAGTTGACGATATTGGTTCGCTCAGTTTTGTCTTTTTATTCCGAGTTCGTTTGCAGACTTTGCATGTAAACATCATAGAAATCGTACGACCACTGCTATGTTATCTTGGAGCAGATGCTGTGTAGTCTTTTGCTTTTCTTTTTAATGGCAAAAAATAAAAAGTTTTTGAAAGGAAAAACCAAGGTAAGGTTGAGTATTTTGGTTGCGCGGGCATGGTAACTAAAGCTAAAGATAGAGATCGAGTTCTAAAAATAGAATTAACGGAGCACATGATGGGGTACCAGGGATTCCTTCTCTTACCTCATTTTCTCTTGCACTGATAGATCTTTATTTTGCTGAGTTTTGAAATTGTTGTAAGCAAATCACTGATTTGAATGCCCAGAATCGGCAGGAAATATTGTGCATGTTCGAGTCACCATATTGGATCACGCTGCGATGTCTAGTTCATAGAGATATGGATTTATCAATCCAGTACTAGTACTGCAAAGGGCTTAGAGATCATTAGAACTTAAAACGAATCAAAGTCAGTTGATACACGCAGCCGGTGAAGAGAACAGTTATAAGGTTTTCAACCGACCGATAACCGTCGAGGTAAACCCATATTTACACTTCATCCAAACATTGTTTAATCACTCTGCGATGTCTAGTTTATGTATACGGTATTTGTATTTGTATTTGTATGGATATATTTATGGTAACAAATAAACTATGTCATTGTCATTCATGATTCGCTGAGTTTGTGAAATCGCAGTACTGAAATTGCAAGGAAAGCATGTTCTATCGAGCTCGAGTCACGCAACGACGATCAACCAAACTGTACGATCACATAAATTACTGACTGACTGCTAGACTTCTTCACATGAAACACGCGTCGGTCATAACTTTATTCCTTGCGATGGGTTTACAAGAATGAACTTAAACTGACGGAATTGACGGTTCTGAAATACAACGATGTAATATATATATATCACTGCCAAATGACGTTATTACAGCTAAATAACGAATCCGATTTACCTCATGTTGACGGCTCTAGCAGTTCATCGTGACTATCCGTTCGTGTTGATTGATTACATAGGTTCTGACGTCACTACTAAAATACGTTAAACCGCTGACTATACATATCTAGATCCTACACCGCCCCCGAAAGGCGTACCTCGAGCCATTATCCTAAACATATTACACTAATGATCTAGCGTTAACAATATATAAATGTTCCAAGTGTCCTTGGTTTTGCTTTTGGGTCTTGATCCTTTCTTTATTCATCATGATCTGCACTACCTTCAAGCAAACACAGTTTCCTTATGTCTCTTGTGTAGTTCCCTTTGGATGTGCGTACTAGAACTCTTCGTACTATTCCTTGTTGATCTGGGTACGTTTCAATTATCAAACCTAATGGCCACTGACCGCGTTGAATGTTGTCATCTTTTATTAAGACAAGATCGCCTACTGACATGTTTCGTTGGCGACGTAGCCATTTCTGCTTTTCTTGTAGTGTAGGCAGGTACTCTGATATCCAACGCTTCCAGAACGAGTCTGCTAGTTGCTGTGCTAACTTCCATCTTTCCTTTAGCTTGATGCTGTCTCCTACGTCGCAGGGTGGAACACTGTGGTTCTGTCTAAGGAGAAGCAGGCTGCTTGGAGTTAATACCTCCATATCCTTGGGATCATTCGATAATGGTGTCAAAGGACGATCGTTGATAATCTTTTCAACTTCACACAAGGTGGTAAGCAAAGTTTCTTCATCAAGGAGTTGATTTTGACGACGACATGGTAGACAGGTATTCATGATTCGTCTGACTGTTGATGGTCCCTTTATTATCCAATACTTCTGACGAATTGCGGATAATGTCTGATTAGCACCGACGTGACCATTTCCCTTGTGGTAATGGCTGACAATCAGGTTCGTAACGTGGTGCTTTGACGGTAAGATTGCTGGATGCTTGAGGGTTTCTTCTACTGGTGCATTGACTAGACGGCCACCAACACGTAGAATTCCTTCTTCTAGGATGGGACTCAGATTCTTTAGGGACCCATCTTTCTTTAGACAGAAAGCTTCTCGTTGAACTAACCTGACAATATCGTCTTCAGCTTCCGAAATTTCTTTGACTGACAATGGATCTTTGGAAACTTCAATCCTCTTCCCTTTACCATATCGCGACCGGCAGTATGTCTTGAATCGTACAAGCCAGGCGATGAGTTTACACAGGCGATACCAAGATGACGAGCGATGCAGTATATCACTTAACGATGTCGTTTTGGCATCTGAAGACATGACGTTGACTTGAACGGGAACTTGACTTACGCACTTCTTAACTTCTACGTCGCCGTCTGCTATTTCAGGCATGTCATCTGGAAGAGGAGGCCAATTACTGTCTTCTTGTACTTTCGCTGCATGACCCTTCGCTATGTACTGTTCCATAGTCTCTGTGTACTTCTTTGCAAGAACAGGATCTCTAAGAAGTCGTTTCTTTAACAGTTCATGTCTCCTTTCTGCCATGGACCTGTTATTTGGCAACTGCGGTGCATCGTACTTCCATGGAAGTCCTATCTGATAGTGTCCATTTACAAACGTAACTGTGTTATCCATAATGGCTTTGGCGCGCCGATCTTCAAGTGACATACATTCTCTGACCTCTGCTGTACTTTCGGTTAATTCCGAGTTGCATAAACGTTCTAACTGTGTCTCTATTGGTGTTAACACTGACTCAGGTTCATCGCACCCCAAGACTTGGTCTACGTGAAGGTAGTTTACTTCAGCACGTCGTGTTGTTCTTCCTTTCAGTGGGCCCGTTACGGTCCAACCAAGCAGGGTGCGTAGTGCGTATGGCTCTCCTTTCTTACCAGACTTTACTTCTAGAGGACATAATGCTTCGGGAGCATCACTTCCAATCAAGATTGTAATCTCTTTGTTAGGAATCTCTGCCATGTTGACGTCCTTCAGATGTGGCCAACTACTGAGTTCGTTCTTGGTAAGGATGCTTTCCTCTGTTATGGGAAGACGATCTGTTGTCCACACTTTCTCTAAGCGTAGGCCTTTGCCAGTAGCAATACCAACAATGTCTAAACTTAGCTGTTGTCCACTTCTTTGTTGATTACCGATCATGGTTGACAGAACAAATTCAACAGGTTTGCCTTCTACTCCGAGATCTTCAGCTAGGCTTCGGAGGCACATAGTGGTATCAGAGCCATCATCTAGGAAGGCGTACGTCTCAATAACACGCTTACTGTCACGAGCAGTTACTTTAACTGGAACGACCTTGAGACTTACACGACATAGATCGGTTTGTAGGGCACTGCAATGAGCCGTGTCCTTCGTCTGTTTGACCAAGCTGCACTAGGTGAGGAGGTGGTCGTAGAGCCTTTAACTGCGGGCGTTGGAATGGACGGTCCATGTTGGGTAGCTTGATCATCAGAAGTATCCGCTTGGTCTCTTTGCGACTGTTGCTGTACGAGAGACGAATGGAGGAGCGGGTGATGTTTACTTTTGCACCCTCCTACATTACACATCTTTGCTCTTCTGCATTCCTTAGACACATGACCTCGTTTTAGACATGAGCGACAAAGTCTTTTGTCCATAGTTACTTCAAGGCGTTGTTCAACAGTCTTGGCGCGAAACTTCTCACACTGATCTAGATAATGTTCCTTCTCACAAAGAGGACAGACCATTTTCCAAACGCTGTTAGCATTACCTTGAGCCTTATCACTAGAAGACGTAGCGAGTGTCGTTGCCTTAGCAGTAGGGTTGACGTAGCTTTGACGTGGGGTTGATGTAGCCTTGAGGTAGCTGGGTTTTTGCTTCATGTCCCTTTGAAATTCGTTCTTGCCTTCTGAAATTAGCTGGCCAAAGTAGGTGTTTGCAACGGCAGATCTTTCTTCAACGAAGTTGGCTAAATGCGAGAACTTGGGAGTAACTCCTTTATCATACAGTTGATTCGCCTTTTCTGCCCACTTGGCTTTCATTGAAATAGGTAGTCGCCCAACGACCTTTCCGAGGGTATCCAGCGAGTTCAAGTTTGATTCCATATCCAGTTGGCTCGAACCCAGCATGCAGCTTTCCATATCACGTGACAGCTGCGCGAGCTTTTCGCTCTCAGCAATTCTAATTGGTGGACCTTTCACTACCTTGTCTAGAAAGCCTTTGATACAATATGCGTTCGGCCAAAGTTCTTTCTCAGAATGTCCTTTGCTCTCTTATATCCCTCTTCGGGGGGCATAATGATGCAGTGTGTTCGATCGCTTCCTTAGCCTTTCCTTTACAGAACTGAATCAGGTAAGACAAACGATCGCTGTCATGTTCCTCTTTACTTTCGACGTTAATCTCGAAGTTCTTCATAAACAATGGGAACATTACTGGATCTCCTTCGAATGTCATATAGCCTCTCTTCGGCATACTTAAGTTCCTTACTACCTCGTCCATCGTTGCTTGCTGTTTCTTTAGAACGTCGTATACATTAGTGTCCGTATTACTAACGTTGGTGATACGGCTATCATCAGCTTTCTGCTCATGCTCATGATATTGGGTTACACACCCACGTTGTTGTTCATGTTGCTGGTCATCGTCAACCTTAACATCAGTATACAATTTGGTTGACTGTCTCTGGAGTGACTGATCGGGTAGCTTAGCGAATGATAGTTGAGGAGACTGATGAGAACACTCCTCCAGGTACTTATCAACCTTTTCATGATCAGTTTGACGAGGAAGTCCCATTGACTCTGAAGCTTTTTCTTCGGCACTGTCTCCTTCTATCTCTTCTGCTATGCGTATTTCTATTTCTGCTTCTTCAATTTCAGTTGTGAGTTGAAACTCCTCTAGCTTCCTCTCCAACTCCTTCCTTTGTCCAAGTCTCTGCAGTTTTAGCTGTGCCTTCTCTCGCTTGGCCTTTGCGGACCCGCGACTCAATCTTGATGACGAACTCGTTGACTTCGATGACAATGATTTTCGTCCATGTGACTTGTGACTGTTCCTTTCCTCTTTTCCAATATCGTTTTCTAAGGTATTCTTTACCGGTGGTACAGATGTTGGTACTTGGTCAACAGACATCAGCCATTGTCCATACTTTAACAGATACATATTTCGTCTTTCGACTTCACATACTTGATTCTCCTGCTAATGTCTCTCTCTCGTGGAGTGACATAAGTTCATTAAGTCTATCGTACGTTTCTAGTAAATTACTGTACACTGTTTCGATGCCTTTTTTCTTTTCCATGGCAACCATAACATCTATCGAGCTCATAGCTTGCTCCATTTCGCTGTACAATCGTGTTAAATGTCCTTTATAACTGCTGTAGGATTTCTTGAAACTTCTTATTCTTTCTGACAAAATCCCATCTAGGTCTAATAGTGTATTAGCACCTCTTGATCTAACATCCATTGTCCGTGTTTGGTTTATTGAAAATAAACCAGAAGAAACTTGACTTTGACTCGTTGGGATCCCTGTGGTTGACGGCTTGTAAACATTGCTTTGACTTGGCGGGATTCCTGTGGTTGACATCGTATAAACATTATCTTGACTTGTTGGGATCCCTGTGGTTGACATCGTATAAACATTATCTTGACTTGATGGAAATCCTGCGGTTGACATCGTATAAACATTATCTTGACTTGATGGGAATCCTACTACGGTTGACGGCGTATAAACATTATCTTGACTTGATGGGATTCCTGTGGTCCCAGACGGCGGTATCCTTTGATCGTTAGTTTCCGTAGACATTGTCGTGGGAAAGTTTGTGTATCACAGCAAACAGCATGAATAATAGCTTCGACACTTGAAATCTTTCTCTTTCACTTACTTGCATGACCATATAGACAATAAAACTGACTTCCAGGCCACATGAGAACTAATGTACGATCACATAAATTACTGACTGACTGCTAGACTTCTTCACATGAAACACGCGTCGGTCATAACTTTATTCCTTGCGATGGGTTTACAAGAATGAACTTAAGGTGGCTCACCTTGATTACTCAGACGCACACTACCCCAACTTTGAACGGCTGATACTTCACTGTCTGAGCTCGGTCGGGTAAACTGCGTCACACATTTACTAGAGTTTGAATGAACTTTCCAAAAAAGTAGGTTTGATTGACATCGGCGTTAACATAGCAATGATAGGCTGACGTCTTAGTTTTTGCATATCAGTAATTTTCTCGACATCAAGACCTAAACTTTTAAATCGACTAATGTCTCTTATATTCTAGACGGAGATCTTCAAGACTGCAAAGTTTGACAACATTCTATGAGAGCGTTTTTAAAATATATTGGATTGAATATTTTCCAGCAAAAATGTAAATATTCGCCTTACTTTCTGTTATATCATCGATGCCAGTGTTTTCCTGACAGATCGAAACAATGTTTTCACCATATATCATTACTATGGCATAAAACTACTTGTCTTGAAAGTTTCATCAAGTTTGATGCACTAGATTTTAGTCGATGAAGCAAAAGTGATGTCATAAATATGCTCATTTTACTTACAGAAGTAACGTCTTTGTTACGGAAGCTTTTATTTCAAAGCTAGTGGATAGATATTTTTAAAAGTCTTTAGATCTGAAGTCTATCATGTCATGCTATATCTCTGTAAATTGCAAGCGCATTGAACCATTTTAAGGGTGCGAAATAAAACTAAAAGTATAAGGGACGTTTGCATTCATCTTCAAAAGTTTCATTGCCGTATTATTTGTTGACAGTTGGTTTATTTCCGGAATTTGTCTTTTGTCTATATTCTACATATTTCTGTGCTTTTAAATCAACAAACTTGCCATGCCTGCTTGCAAACGCTTCGCCGCTGCCGGAGTGATCGTGAAAATGCTGATCTTAGTACAATGGCATTGACAGATAGGCTGCGGTCACGCAGATGTAACACGCTTGAAAAAAACTTGTATTCACCTATTGTATTTTCTTTTTGCCACAGTAAGTTTGTGTCCAATAAAGTTGTTAAAAACAAAACAATTTTATTAAAACAAACACAAAAACGATAAGATTGTACTGCAAGCTTCGTTTCTTCAATGCAATTTAATTTGTGCGCCTTGATGTGCTCATTCAGAATGGAAAAAAAGTGAATGCAACAAAAATATCATTCATTTCTAGAATGACCAAGAACTGTGTAACTGCAGTCAAAAATCTGAGAAATTGTTAATGTGAAAACAACAACGAACGCTATCCTACTTCTTAAAAAAATCGTTATGACAGCGTGATAGCTTGTGTGACCGCAGCCTATGTCAATGCCATTGTACTAAGATCAGCATTTTCACGATCACTCCGGCAGCGGCGAAGCGTTGCAAGCAGGCATGGCAAGTTTGTTGATTTAAAAGCACAGAAATATGTAGAATATAGACAAAAGACAAATTCCGGAAATAAACCAACTGTCAACAAATAATACGGCAATGAAACTTTTGAAGATGAATGCAAACGTCCCTTATACTTTTAGTTTTATTTCGCACCCTTAAAATGGTTCAATGCGCTTGCAATTTACAGAGATATAGCATGACATGATAGACTTCAGATCTAAAGACTTTTAAAAATATCTATCCACTAGCTTTGAAATAAAAGCTTCCGTAACAAAGACGTTACTTCTGTAAGTAAAATGAGCATATTTATGACATCACTTTTGCTTCATCGACTAAAATCTAGTGCATCAAACTTGATGAAACTTTCAAGACAAGTAGTTTTATGCCATAGTAATGATATATGGTGAAAACATTGTTTCGATCTGTCAGGAAAACACTGGCATCGATGATATAACAGAAAGTAAGGCGAATATTTACATTTTTGCTGGAAAATATTCAATCCAATATATTTTAAAAACGCTCTCATAGAATGTTGTCAAACTTTGCAGTCTTGAAGATCTCCGTCTAGAATATAAGAGACATTAGTCGATTTAAAAGTTTAGGTCTTGATGTCGAGAAAATTACTGATATGCAAAAACTAAGACGTCAGCCTATCATTGCTATGTTAACGCCGATGTCAATCAAACCTACTTTTTTGGAAAGTTCATTCAAACTCTAGTAAATGTGTGACGCAGTTTACCCGACCGAGCTCAGACAGTGAAGTATCAGCCGTTCAAAGTTGGGGTAGTGTGCGTCTGAGTAATCAAGGTGAGCCACCTTAAACTGACGGAATTGACGGTTCTGAAATACAACGATGTAATATATATATATCACTGCCAAATGACGTTATTACAGCTAAATAACGAATCCGATTTACCTCATGTTGACGGCTCTAGCAGTTCATCGTGACTATCCGTTCGTGTTGATTGATTACATAGGTTCTGACGTCACTACTAAAATACGTTAAACCGCTGACTCTACATATCTAGATCCTACACAAACACTGTTTTAATCGCACTATAAGATATCTATATTTCGTTCAAATAGGCTACATTTCATTTAGAAGCCCGACTTCACGCTAGAAGAGCGTCTAGTTCCTACTAATTCAGGAATATGTACTCCAGCCATCTCCTAACTTGCTTACTACACTTTTTCCTTGATCCTCGTCGCCAAATGTGATGTCGATGGGCCCATAGGCTCGAGATATTACCGGCTTCAAAACGACACGAACACGCTACACTGTTGGTCAAACGTCCGCCATCTTTAATATCCCTGTTCTCCTATGGTCAACCGCTGACCATACATACATACATGGTTGTAAAATACTACAATCATTGTGAAACAAAACGCCACTTTCTCAGCAAACTTCCATCTCTCTTTTTGATACAATCGTGAATTTCCCCCTATCTTTTCCTTAACTCGCCGAACAATAGCCATTTCCTTGCAACCACTTTCGCAAACACGTGTTTTCCTTCTGCACGCCCGAAAAGCATGCTGGGAACATACGGGAATTTTTGACAGCGGTGTTGGGCCAAGTCCTTTCCGTTTTTAGTCGAGCCACTCGGGCCTACAGGCAAAATATTGCACCGGTTGCATTCTTTACAAGTCCAAAGTCGCCAAAACTGCCTTTGTAGGTCCTGGAATCCACCACAGAACAACCAGAGACGATTTCACAGTTGAGTCCGCCATTTTGAATTTCGTAATGGCAGAGCCGACATGTCTTCGTGAAAATCGTTTCTCGCTGCTGGGTTCTTTCAGCAAAACGGTCTCTACCACACCAGTCAAGCTTAATGATGCTGTCCTGGGGGCTTCTGTGGCGAATAATGGCTATAAAACAATTAATGGCTATAAAACAATTATTATAAAACAATCTAAAATGCAAAATTAGCCTTCTTGAGGTAGAAAGATCTACCAGCCCCGACGAGGTCCAATGACGAAAGAAAGAACATGTGAGAACTTGAGCCCGTGGGCTTTCAGAACTGTCAAGATTTCCATGGAAACTCCTTATATGGAATCGAAATTTCTTACGGTGTGATTAGGTCCAGAAAATCGCTAAAAAACTCAAAATAGCTCAGGAGCGAAGGGTTAACTAAATACAGTGGAACCTCTATTAAGGGGCTCGGGACCAGGGAAAGTGCCCCCTTAATGGAGGTGTCCTCTGAATAGAGGTTGGGCGGGGCTTGTTAATAATTAACTACCTAAACAAAAATGCCTGTTTTCTTTACTTGGAATGCAGCCATTTATTTATTCAACAGTCAAATGCATGATTTAAGCTTACAACAGCAACTTTGGACTGTTCAAATTGCGATTTGACTTTGTACATAGATTAGCTTAGCCGGGTAATTATATGATTACCAACTAGACATTGCTATGGGCAATGTACACTCGTGCCCTGCTTGAAAGCTCCCCTTTTCTACCTTGTTCTTCAAATACTTGCTAGAAATAAAGATTGATGGTTTGATGCGTATTTTAATAGTGGGTGTCGGGCACGAATTACTGAGTAATAAAGCGTATTATATTTCACGGGTTTATGAAAACCACTCTAATGAAAATGGCAATCGATACACAAATGAATTCAAGTCCAATTCATCTTCAAGTTTATAGATATAAATAGCATACTTGCTCATACTGTATATTCACCATATAAATCTTGACCGATTGTCAGTTCGTCAGCCTCTCCCGGAAGACTCATGAATTGCTTTCAACTACATTGTATTAAACTTTTGCCGTTCTGGATCGGATCAGCTATCCATGCAGCCGCCATGCTAGGTTTGTAATCCTTCAGTTTAACTTCAAGTTCGTATAACTGATACAAAGGCTTTCAAGGCTTCCATGTGTCTCTGTTTCAGTTTGCGAAGCGAAGCTCATGGCATTCCTGGTCTCAGCACAGGTAGCCCAAGCTATTAATGAGAGGCTTGTATCGAGCTATATATAAGAGTTTGTATGGGACCTTAGGCTCTGGTCGATAATTCCGTAAATAATAGGGCAAATAAACTCTAACCTTCCAGTAGTGTTGTTTGTGTCCTTATTGATCTCTGGTAGCGATTTCAGGGAAATCCCGCGATTTTTAGCCGAGCTCTCCCCCTACTACTAAGAAGAAGGAAAGGTAGGACACTCAGCAATGGCCGATCGGCTGATCCATCTCGAAAATCAATTTTTTTCTCCTACTAAACCACGTCCCCTTGCTTCGATACTCTGCAGCACGAATGGCAGATAGATTACCTCGAGGTTTGTCAAAAAAAGTCCGATAAAACTTCTCCTGCGGAGGCAGCAATCCAGCGAGATCATCGAATAAACGGCCATTTCGAGACGCCAAAACCCGTGGCAAGGAAAAGCTGTGCAGACCGGAAGCCGTTGAGGCGCGGTTGGCCTGGACACGAGCCAAATTCCTTCGAACGAGTGTCCCCATGGTCTGGAAATGCTAAACCCAAATATAGACTCAGCCCCCCAGGGAACGAAAAATTTGTAAACACCATTGTTTCTTTCGGCCAATGAAATTCTAGAAAGTAGAGGCCATGTGCTGTAGTGGAAAGCCCGTAAAACCAGTGTCAACGAAACCGTGTCAACAATGTGAGGTGAATGTTGGATTTTATACCGGCTTGTTCGATCGTTCGATCGTTCAAGCGAATGTTGATTTTAGTTTAAACTGAACATACGATGCTGACCTTCTTTCCCGCCAAAGTTAATCTCCTGTAGATCTCCTTTACGGCGAATGATTTACCCGTGCCCGCTTGGCCAGTCAAAAAAAAGCTGTGTCCTTTCACTGCCGCTTCCACGATCTCGGCTTGCTCTTGAGTTAGAACTCTGCAAAAAATCGTATGAATACGTACGTGTGAACAACAAACACTTGTCAAATCGGACTGAATAACGCGATCCAAATTACGCTTTACCTCGCCATGTCTTGAATCTTGGTAGCCAGTTACATTCTTGACTTCGATGTCTACGCAGTTTAAACTAAAATCAACATTCGCTTGAACGAGCGAACGATCGAACAAGCCGGTATAAAATCCAACATTCACCTCACATTGTTGACACGGTTTCGTTGACACTGGTTTTACGGGCTTTCCACTACAGCACATGGCCTCTACTTTCTAGAATTTCATTGGCCGAAAGAAACAATGGTGTTTACAAATTTTTCGTTCCCTGGGGGGCTGAGTCTATATTTGGGTTTAGCATTTCCAGACCATGGGGACACTCGTTCGAAGGAATTTGGCTCGTGTCCAGGCCAACCGCGCCTCAACGGCTTCCGGTCTGCACAGCTTTTCCTTGCCACGGGTTTTGGCGTCTCGAAATGGCCGTTTATTCGATGATCTCGCTGGATTGCTGCCTCCGCAGGAGAAGTTTTATCGGACTTTTTTGACAAACCTCGAGGTAATCTATCTGCCATTCGTGCTGCAGAGTATCGAAGCAAGGGGACGTGGTTTAGTAGGAGAAAAAAATTGATTTTCGAGATGGATCAGCCGATCGGCCATTGCTGAGTGTCCTACCTTTCCTTCTTCTTAGTAGTAGGGGGAGAGCTCGGCTAAAAATCGCGGGATTTCCCTGAAATCGCTACCAGAGATCAATAAGGACACAAACAACACTACTGGAAGGTTAGAGTTTATTTGCCCTATTATTTACGGAATTATCGACCAGAGCCTAAGGTCCCATACAAACTCTTATATATAGCTCGATACAAGCCTCTCATTAATAGCTTGGGCTACCTGTGGTAAGACACGATCGAAGGGGTGGCGTCTCAAATTTGTAGGTCTTCTCTTCTATAACACTCAACTTAACACTCCGACGAGTAAAACGTGCAAGATTTCGCTCGTGAAACTCCACATGAATCGCCGATGTGACGATGTCTTCCTCGCTTTGTCTAAAAACAAGATGGCGGCTCGATAGCATGTGACCGGATATTGCACAACTTTGCGATTTTCTGACATTGAAAAAAAATAAAATACGCGTTGGGTTTTATAACTCGTGCGGCCTACGGCCTGGGCACGAGTAATTACTGTAATAATATTCATGACATTTTTTACAAACAATTACTTTTTTAATTTGTAATTCAAGTGCACTGCAGCGTGTAAATTACCTTCTTAGCCAATCAGAAACGTTAATTTTTTCATGCACTGTATTTTATTAGTAGTAGTTGTCCCCTTAATGGAGGTTAAAATAGCACTCGGGACGTTCAAAAAGTGTCCCGTCTCCTTAATAGAGGTGTCCCTTTAATAGAGGTGGTAAATACAAAGATTTTTTCAATTTTTGAACTTCTAATATTTTCATCTAGATTTTTATTTATTTGTAGCACAAATATTGTATCTTGGTATTTGAATAAAGTATTATTATCATTATTATTATTATTATTATTATTATATGAGTGTTTTGCCGGGACCTGGAAAGTGTCCCCTAATGGAGGTGTTCCCTGAATAGAGGTGTAGTAGAGATTCGACTGTATGTTTAGTTGTGAATGATTTACCTGTTGATTTCTTCCAGTAGTTTTTCTAATGACTGTTTACCCTCTTTCTGTTGAACAAAACAACACTGTTAGAACATAACATTGGTGAATTGTGATTGGTCAATTAGCAGTCCATGACTTCCCGCATGGTCCGTAGTCCATAACTCACGGTACGGGCATCACACTCGGTTAATAAAAGGTATATACATGTATTACGATTAAGATTGATATTTTTATAATCCAATCGTTGTAACATTTATATACACCTATTCCAAATATCGTTGTCCGGGCCGAAAGCAACAAGCAACAAGCTGACGACCGCAAAGGACTTTGGGAATCTCCTAATTAATTAATTTATCCGTGGTACTTGAGAAGTTATCTCTACATGCGTTGAATAACAATCATTTGGAACTATTCGGCCATTTGAAAATGCATCTTGTTAAAAAGTCTACGGATGAATAAATGAATAAGGAGAAAGTCCCACTGCCCTTTGCGGTCGTCAGCTTCTTGCTTGTTGCTTTCGGCGGGAACAACGATTTTTGGAATAGGTGTATATATCGTAGTATCATTGTAAAGCGCTTTGAACAGTTATAATAATAATCATTCAGTGTAATCATTCAGTGTTAGTGGGTGCACATGGTCAGGGCAATTACGATCTGGTCATATAACAAAAGCAGATCTTGAACACAGACTAAGGGTGCGTTCCATTGACTCTATTCCAGACTAGGAATAGTCAGTGTAATCAGTCAGTGTTAGTGGGTGCACATGGTAAGGGCAATTACGATCTGGTCATATAACAAAAGCAGATCTTGAACACAGACTAAGGGTGCGTTCCATTGACTCTATTCCAGACTAGGAATAGTCAGTGTAATCAGTCAGTGTTAGTGGGTGCACATGGTCAGGGCAATTACGATCTGGTCAAATAACAAAAGCAGATCTTGAACACAGACTAAGGGTGCGTTCCATTGACTCTATTCCAGACTAGGAATAGTCAGTGTAATCAGTCAGTGTTAGTGGGTGCACATGGTCAGGGCAATTACGATCTGGTCAAATAACAAAAGCAGATCTTGAACACAGACTAAGGGTGCGTTCCATTGACTCTATTCCAGACTAGGAATAGTCAGTGTAATCAGTCAGTGTTAGTGGGTGCACATGGTCAGGGCAATTACGATCTGGTCAAATAACAAAAGCAGATCTTGAACACAGACTAAGGGTGCGTTCCATTGACTCTATTCCAGACTAGGAATAGTCAGTGTAATCAGTCAGTGTTAGTGGGTGCACATGGTAAGGGCAATTACGATCTGGTCATATAACAAAAGCAGATCTTGAACACAGAGACTAAGGGTGCGTTCCATTGACTCTATTCCAGACTAGGAATAGTCAGTGTAATCAGTCAGTGTTAGTGGGTGCACACGGTCAGGGCAATTACGATCTGGTCAAATAACAAAAGCAGATCTTGAACACAGACTAAGGGTGCGTTCCATTGACTCTATTCCAGACTAGGAATAGTCAGTGTAATCAGTCAGTGTTAGTGGGTGCACATGGTCAGGGCAATTACGATCTGGTCAAATAACAAAAGCAGATCTTGAACACAGACTAAGGATGCGTTCCATTGACTCTATTCCAGACTAGGAATAGTCAGTGTAATCAGTCAGTGTTAGTGGGTGCACATGGTCAGGGCAATTACGATCTGGTCATATAACAAAAGCAGATCTTGAACACAGACTAAGGGTGCGTTCCATTGACTCTATTCCAGAATAGGAATAGTCAGTGTAATCAGTCAGTGTTAGTGGGTGCACATGGTCAGGGCAATTACGATCTGGTCAAATAACAAAAGCAGATCTTGAACACAGACTAAGGGTGCGTTCCATTGACTCTATTCCAGACTAGGAATAGTCAGTGTAATCAGTCAGTGTTAGTGGGTGCACATGGTCAGGGCAATTACGATCTGGTCAAATAACAAAAGCAGATCTTGAACACAGACTAAGGGTGCGTTCCATTGACTCTATTCCAGACTAGGAATAGTCAGTGTAATCAGTCAGTGTTAGTGGGTGCACATGGTAAGGGCAATTACGATCTGGTCAAATAACAAAAGCAGATCTTGAACACAGACTAAGGGTGCGTTCCATTGACTCTATTCCAGACTAGGAATAGTCAGTGTAATCAGTCAGTGTTAGTGGGTGCACATGGTCAGGGCAATTACGATCTGGTCAAATAACAAAAGCAGATCTTGAACACAGACTAAGGGTGCGTTCCATTGACTCTATTCCAGACTAGGAATAGTCAGTGTAATCAGTCAGTGTTAGTGGGTGCACATGGTCAGGGCAATTACGATCTGGTCAAATAACAAAAGCAGATCTTGAACACAGACTAAGGGTGCGTTCCATTGACTCTATTCCAGACTAGGAATAGTCAGTGTAATCAGTCAGTGTTAGTGGGTGCACATGGTAAGGGCAATTACGATCTGGTCATATAACAAAAGCAGATCTTGAACACAGACTAAGGGTGCGTTCCATTGACTCTATTCCAGACTAGGAATAGTCAGTGTAATCAGTCAGTGTTAGTGGGTGCACACGGTCAGGGCAATTACGATCTGGTCAAATAACAAAAGCAGATCTTGAACACAGACTAAGGGTGCGTTCCATTGACTCTATTCCAGACTAGGAATAGTCAGTGTAATCAGTCAGTGTTAGTGGGTGCACATGGTCAGGGCAATTACGATCTGGTCAAATAACAAAAGCAGATCTTGAACACAGACTAAGGATGCGTTCCATTGACTCTATTCCAGACTAGGAATAGTCAGTGTAATCAGTCAGTGTTAGTGGGTGCACATGGTCAGGCAATTACGATCTGGTCATATAACAAAAGCAGATCTTGAACACAGACTAAGGGTGCGTTCCATTGACTCTATTCCAGAATAGGAATAGTCAGTGTAATCAGTCAGTGTTAGTGGGTGCACATGGTCAGGGCAATTACGATCTGGTCAAATAACAAAAGCAGATCTTGAACACAGACTAAGGATGCGTTCCATTGACTCTATTCCAGACTAGGAATAGTCAGTGTAATCAGTCAGTGTTAGTGGGTGCACATGGTCAGGGCAATTACGATCTGGTCATATAACAAAAGCAGATCTTGAACACAGACTAAGGGTGCGTTCCATTGACTCTATTCCAGAATAGGAATAGTCAGTGTAATCAGTCAGTGTTAGTGGGTGCACATGGTCAGGGCAATTACGATCTGGTCAAATAACAAAAGCAGATCTTGAACACAGACTAAGGGTGCGTTCCATTGACTCTATTCCAGACTAGGAATAGTCAGTGTAATCAGTCAGTGTTAGTGGGTGCACATGGTCAGGGCAATTACGATCTGGTCAAATAACAAAAGCAGATCTTGAACACAGACTAAGGGTGCGTTCCATTGACTCTATTCCAGACTAGGAATAGTCAGTGTAATCAGTCAGTGTTAGTGGGTGCACATGGTAAGGGCAATTACGATCTGGTCAAATAACAAAAGCAGATCTTGAACACAGACTAAGGGTGCGTTCCATTGACTCTATTCCAGACTAGGAATAGTCAGTGTAATCAGTCAGTGTTAGTGGGTGCACATGGTCAGGGCAATTACGATCTGGTCAAATAACAAAAGCAGATCTTGAACACAGACTAAGGGTGCGTTCCATTGACTCTATTCCAGACTAGGAATAGTCAGTGTAATCAGTCAGTGTTAGTGGGTGCACATGGTCAGGGCAATTACGATCTGGTCAAATAACAAAAGCAGATCTTGAACACAGACTAAGGGTGCGTTTCATTGACTCTATTCCAGACTAGGAATAGTCAGTGTAATCAGTCAGTGTTAGTGGGTGCACATGGTAAGGGCAATTACGATCTGGTCATATAACAAAAGCAGATCTTGAACACAGACTAAGGGTGCGTTCCATTGACTATATTCCAGACTAGGAATAGTCAGTGTAATCAGTCAGTGTTAGTGGGTGCACACGGTCAGGGCAATTACGATCTGGTCAAATAACAAAAGCAGATCTTGAACACAGACTAAGGGTGCGTTCCATTGACTCTATTCCAGACTAGGAATAGTCAGTGTAATCAGTCAGTGTTAGTGGGTGCACATGGTCAGGGCAATTACGATCTGGTCAAATAACAAAAGCAGATCTTGAACACAGACTAAGGATGCGTTCCATTGACTCTATTCCAGACTAGGAATAGTCAGTGTAATCAGTCAGTGTTAGTGGGTGCACATGGTCAGGGCAATTACGATCTGGTCATATAACAAAAGCAGATCTTGAACACAGACTAAGGGTGCGTTCCATTGACTCTATTCCAGAATAGGAATAGTCAGTGTAATCAGTCAGTGTTAGTGGGTGCACATGGTCAGGGCAATTACGATCTGGTCAAATAACAAAAGCAGATCTTGAACACAGACTAAGGGTGCGTTCCATTGACTCTATTCCAGACTAGGAATAGTCAGTGTAATCAGTCAGTGTTAGTGGGTGCACATGGTCAGGGCAATTACGATCTGGTCAAATAACAAAAGCAGATCTTGAACACAGACTAAGGGTGCGTTCCATTGACTCTATTCCAGACTAGGAATAGTCAGTGTAATCAGTCAGTGTTAGTGGGTGCACATGGTAAGGGCAATTACGATCTGGTCAAATAACAAAAGCAGATCTTGAACACAGACTAAGGGTGCGTTCCATTGACTCTATTCCAGACTAGGAATAGTCAGTGTAATCAGTCAGTGTTAGTGGGTGCACATGGTCAGGGCAATTACGATCTGGTCATATAACAAAAGCAGATCTTGAACACAGACTAAGGGTGCGTTCCATTGACTCTATTCCAGACTAGGAATAGTCAGTGTAATCAGTCAGTGTTAGTGGGTGCACATGGTCAGGGCAATTACGATCTGGTCAAATAACAAAAGCAGATCTTGAACACAGACTAAGGGTGCGTTCCATTGACTCTATTCCAGACTAGGAATAGTCAGTGTAATCAGTCAGTGTTAGTGGGTGCACATGGTCAGGGCAATTACGATCTGGTCAAATAACAAAAGCAGATCTTGAACACAGACTAAGGGTGCGTTCCATTGACTCTATTCCAGACTAGGAATAGTCAGTGTAATCAGTCAGTGTTAGTGGGTGCACATGGTAAGGGCAATTACGATCTGGTCAAATAACAAAAGCAGATCTTGAACACAGACTAAGGGTGCGTTCCATTGACTCTATTCCAGACTAGGAATAGTCAGTGTAATCAGTCAGTGTTAGTGGGTGCACATGGTAAGGGCAATTACGATCTGGTCAAATAACAAAAGCAGATCTTGAACACAGACTAAGGGTGCGTTCCATTGACTCTATTCCAGACTAGGAATAGTCAGTGTAATCAGTCAGTGTTAGTGGGTGCACATGGTAAGGGCAATTACGATCTGGTCAAATAACAAAAGCAGATCTTGAACACAGACTAAGGGTGCGTTCCATTGACTCTATTCCAGACTAGGAATAATCGGAATAAACAATTGGATGCTTTTATTTCAGCTCATTTAAAATTCCAAATTGTTCGTTGTAACTTTATTATAATACAACAAAAATTGTTTCATTGTACAGTGGACAGTAGCTGCGTAACAGCGATGTTATTCCGTGTATTCCTATTCTGGAATAGGGTCAATAGAATGCACCCTGGGTCTAGTCAGACCGAACTAATGTGTTTTGCATTATTACTGATCAGCGGACAGAATAGTATGGTTAAATGGAAAGCGCTCTTACACGTAAAAGTGCACTCCCTGTGCTATGACAAGTGCACTCCCCGTGCTATGACAAGTACACTCCCTCTGCTATGACAAGTGCACTCCCTGTGCTTTGACAAGTGCACTCCCCGTGCTATGACAAGTGCACTCCCCGTGCTATGACAAGTGCACTCCCTGTGCTATGACAAGTGCACTCCCTGTGCTATGACAAGTGCACTCCCTGTGCTATGACAAGTGCACTCCCTGTGCTATGACAAGTGCACTCCCTGTGCTATGACAAGTGACAAGTGCACTCCCCGTGCTATGACAAGTGCACTCCCTGTGCTATGACAAGTGCACTCCCTGTGCTATGCACAAGTGCACTCCCTGTGCTATGACAAGTGCACTCCCTGTGCTATGACAAGTGCACTCCCTGTGCTATGACAAGTGCACTCCCTGTGCTATGACAAGTGCACTCCCTGTGCTATGACAAGTGCACTCCCTGTGCTATGACAAGTGCACTCCCTGTGCTATGACAAGTGCACTCCCCTGTGCTATGACAAGTGCACTCCCTGTGCTATGACAAGTGCACTCCCTGTGCTATGACAAGTGCACTCCCCGTGCTATGACAAGTGCACTCCCCGTGCTATGACAAGTGCACTCCCTGTGCTATGACAAGTGCACTCCCTGTGCTATGACAAGTGCACTCCCTGTGCTATGACAAGTGCACTCCCCGTGCTATGACAAGTGCACTCCCTGTGCTATGACAAGTGCACTCCCTGTGCTATGACAAGTGCACTCCCTGTGCTATGACAAGTGCACTCCCTGTGCTATGACAAGTGCACTCCCTGTGCTATGACAAGTGCACTCCCTGTGCTATGACAAGTGCACTCCCTGTGCTATGACAAGTGCACTCCCCGTGCTATGACAAGTGTGACAAGTGCACTCCCCTGTGCTATGACAAGTGCACTCCCTGTGCTATGACAAGTGCACTCCCTGTGCTATGACAAGTGCACTCCCTGTGCTATGACAAGTGGACAAGTGCACTCCCCTGTGCTATGACAAGTGCACTCCCTGTGCTATGACAAGTGCACTCCCTGTGCTATGACAAGTGCACTCCCTGTGCTATGACAAGTGCACTCCCTGTGCTATGACAAGTGCACTCCCTGTGCTATGACAAGTGCACTCCCTGTGCTATGACAAGTGCACTCCCTGTGCTATGACAAGTGCACTCCCTGTGCTATGACAAGTGCACTCCCTGTGCTATGACAAGTGCACTCCCTGTGCTATGACAAGTGCACTCCCCTGTGCTATGACAAGTGCACTCCCTGTGCTATGACAAGTGCACTCCCTGTGCTATGACAAGTGCACTCCCTGTGCTATGACAAGTGCACTCCCCGTGCTATGACAAGTGCACTCCCTGTGCTATGACAAGTGCACTCCCTGTGCTATGACAAGTGCACTCCCTGTGCTATGACAAGTGCAGTGCACTGCACCCGTGCTATGACAAGTGCACTCCCTGTGCTATGACAAGTGCACTCCCTGTGCTATGACAAGTGCACTCCCTGTGCTATGACAAGTGCACTCCCTGTGCTATGACAAGTGCACTCCCTGTGCTATGACAAGTGCACTCCCTGTGCTATGACAAGTGCACTCCCTATGCACTATGCTACAAGTGCACTCCCTGTGCTATGACAAGTGCACTCCCTGTGCTATGACAAGTGCAGTGACAAGTCCCTCCCCGTGCTATGACAAGTGCACTCCCCGTGCTATGACAAGTGCACTCCCTGTGCTATGACAAGTGCACTCCCTGTGCTATGACAAGTGCACTCCCTGTGCTATGACAAGTGCACTCCCTGTGCTATGACAAGTGCACTCCCTGTGCTATGACAAGTGCACTCCCTGTGCTATGACAAGTGCACTCCCTGTGCTATGACAAGTGCACTCCCTGTGCTATGACCTGTGCTATGACAAGTGCAACACTCCCTGTGCTATGACAAGTGCACTCCCTGTGCTATGACAAGTGCACTCCCTGTGCTATGACAAGTGCACTCCCCGTGCTATGACAAGTGCACTCCCTGTGCTATGACAAGTGCACTCCCCGTGCTATGACAAGTGCACTCCCCGTGGACAAGTGCACTCCCCGTGCTATGACAAGTGCACTCCCTGTGCTATGACAAGTGCACTCCCTGTGCTATGACAAGTGCACTCCCTCCCCGTGGACAAGTGCACTCCCCGTGCTATGACAAGTGCACTCCCTGTGCTATGACAAGTGCACTCCCTGTGCTATGACAAGTGCACTCCCTGTGCTATGACAAGTGCACTCCCTGTGCTATGACAAGTGCACTCCCTGTGCTATGACAAGTGCACTCCCTGTGCTATGACAAGTGCACTCCCTGTGCTATGACAAGTGCACTCCCTGTGCTATGACAAGTGCACTCCCTGTGCTATGACAAGTGCACTCCCTGTGCTATGACAAGTGCACTCCCTGTGCTATGACAAGTGCACTCCCTGTGCTATGACAAGTGCACTCCCTGTGCTATGACAAGTGCACTCCCTGTGCTATGACAAGTGCACTACCTGTACTTGTGCTATGACAAGTGCACTGACCTGTGCTATGACAAGTGCACTACCTGCTACTCCCTGTGCTATGACAAGTGCACTCCCTGTGCTATGACAAGTGCACTCCCTGTGCTATGACAAGTGCACTCCCTGTGCTATGACAAGTGCACTCCCTGTGCTATGACAAGTGCACTCCCTGTGCTATGACAAGTGCACGTGCTATGACAAGTGCACTCCCTGTGCTATGACAAGTGCACTCCCCGTGCCGTGCTATGCACAAGTGCACTCCCTGTGCTATGACAAGTGCACTCCCTGTGCTATGACAAGTGCACACTCCCTGTGCTATGACAAGTGCACTCCCTGTGCTATGACAAGTGCACTCCCTGTGCTATGACAAGTGCACTCCCTGTGCTATGACAAGTGCACTACCTGTGCTATGACAAGTGCACTCCCTGTGCTATGACAAGTGCACTCCCTGTGCTATGACAAGTGCACTCCCCGTGGACAAGTGCACTCCCCGTGCTATGACAAGTGCACTCCCTGTGCTATGACAAGTGCACTCCCTGTGCTATGACAAGTGCACTCCCTGTGCTATGACAAGTGCACTCCCTGTGCTATGACAAGTGCACTCCCTGTGCTATGACAAGTGCACTCCCTGTGCTATGACAAGTGCACTCCCTGTGCTATGACAAGTGCACTCCCTGTGCTATGACAAGTGCACTCCCTGTGCTATGACAAGTGCACTCCCTGTGCTATGACAAGTGCACTCCCCGTGCTATGACAAGTGCACTCCCTGTGCTATGACAAGTGCACTCCCTGTGCTATGACAAGTGCACTCCCTGTGCTATGACAAGTGCACTCCCCGTGCTATGACAAGTGCACTCCCGTGCTATGACAAGTGCACTCCCTGTGCTATGACAAGTGCACTCCCTGTGCTATGACAAGTGCACTCCCTGTGCTATGACAAGTGCACTCCCCGTGCTATGACAAGTGCACTCCCCGTGCTATGACAAGTGCACTCCCTGTGCTATGACAAGTGCACTCCCTGTGCTATGACAAGTGCACTCCCTGTGCTATGACAAGTGCACTCCCTGTGCTATGACAAGTGCACTGCACCCTGTGCTATGACAAGTGCACTCCCTGTGCTATGACAAGTGCACTCCCTGTGCTATGACAAGTGCATGACAAGTGCACTCCCCGTGCTATGACAAGTGCACTCCCCGTGCTATGACAAGTGCACTCCCCGTGCTATGACAAGTGCACTCCCTGTGCTATGACAAGTGCACTCCCTGTGCTATGACAAGTGCACTCCCTGTGCTATGACAAGTGCACTCCCTGTGCTATGACAAGTGCACTCCCTGTGCTATGACAAGTGCACTCCCTGTGCTATGACAAGTGCACCCCCTGTGCTATGACAAGTGCACTACCCCTTGTGCTATGACAAGTGCACTCCCTGTGCTATGACAAGTGCACTCCCTGTGCTATGACAAGTGCACTCCCTGTACTATGACAAGTGCACTCCCCGTGCTATGACAAGTGCACTCCCTGTGCTATGACAAGTGCACTCCCCGTGCTATGACAAGTGCACTCCCCGTGGACAAGTGCACTCCCCGTGCTATGACAAGTGCACTCCCTGTGCTATGACAAGTGCACTCCCTGTGCTATGACAAGTGCACTCCCCGTGGACAAGTGCACTCCCCGTGCTATGACAAGTGCACTCCCTGTGCTATGACAAGTGCACTCCCTGTGCTATGACAAGTGCACTCCCTGTGCTATGACAAGTGCACTCCCTGTGCTATGACAAGTGCACTCCCTGTGCTATGACAAGTGCACTCCCTGTGCTATGACAAGTGCACTCCCTGTGCTATGACAAGTGCACTCCCTGTGCTATGACAAGTGCACTCCCTGTGCTATGACAAGTGCACTCCCCGTGCTATGACAAGTGCACTCCCTGTGCTATGACAAGTGCACTCCCTGTGCTATGACAAGTGCACTCCCTGTGCTATGACAAGTGCACTACCTGTACTTGTGCTATGACAAGTGCACTCCCTGTGCTATGACAAGTGCACTACCTGTACTATGACAAGTGCACTCCCTGTGCTATGACAAGTGCACTCCCTGTGCTATGACAAGTGCACTCCCTGTGCTATGACAAGTGCACTCCCTGTGCTATGACAAGTGCACTCCCTGTGCTATGACAAGTGCACTCACCGTGCTATGACAAGTGCACTCCCTGTGCTATGACAAGTGCACTCCCTGTGCTATGACAAGTGCACTCCCCGTGCTATGACAAGTGCACTCCCTGTGCTATGACAAGTGCACTCCCTGTGCTATGACAAGTGCACTCCCTGTGCTATGACAAGTGCACTACCTGTACTTGTGCTATGACAAGTGCACTCCCTGTGCTATGACAAGTGCACTCCCTGTGCTATGACAAGTGCACTCCCCTGTGCTATGACAAGTGCTATGACAAGTGCACTCCCTGTGCTATGACAAGTGCACTCCCTGTGCTATGACAAGTGCACTCCCTGTGCTATGACAAGTGCACTCCCTGTGCTATGACAAGTGCACTCCCTCCCAGTGCTATGACAAGACAAGTGCACTCCCTGTGCTATGACAAGTGCACTCCCTGTGCTATGACAAGTGCACTCCCTGTGCTATGACAAGTGCACTCCCTGTGCTATGACAAGTGCACTCCCCCGTGCTATGACAAGTGCACTCCCTGTGCTATGACAAGTGCACTCCCTGTGCTATGACAAGTGCACTCCCTGTGCTATGACAAGTGCACTCCCTGTGCTATGACAAGTGCACTCCCTGTGCTATGACAAGTGCACTCCCTGTGCTATGACAAGTGCACTCCCTGTGCTATGACAAGTGCACTCCCTGTGCTATGACAAGTGCACTCCCTGTGCTATGACAAGTGCACTCCCTGTGCTATGACAAGTGCACTCCCTGTGCTATGACAAGTGCACTCCCTGTGCTATGACAAGTGCACTCCCTGTGCTATGACAAGTGCACTCCCTGTGCTATGACAAGTGCACTCCCTGTGCTATGACAAGTGCACTCCCTGTGCTATGACAAGTGCACTCCCTGTGCTATGACAAGTGCACTCCCTGTGCTATGACAAGTGCACTCCCTGTGCTATGACAAGTGCACTCCCTGTGCTATGACAAGTGCACTCCCCGTGCTATGACAAGTGCACTCCCTGTGCTATGACAAGTGCACTCCCTGTGCTATGACAAGTGCACTCCCTGTACTATGACAAGTGCACTCCCTGTACTATGACAAGTGCACTCCCTGTGCTATGACAAGTGCACTCCCTGTGCTATGACAAGTGTGCTATGACAAGTGCACTCCCTGTGCTATGACAAGTGCACTCCCTGTGCTATGACAAGTGCACTCCCCGTGCTATGACAAGTGCACTCCCTGTGCTATGACAAGTGCACTCCCCGTGCTATGACAAGTGCACTCACTCTATGACCTGTACTATGACAAGTGCACTCCCTGTGCTATGACAAGTGCACTCCCTGTGCTATGACAAGTGCACTCCCCGTGCTATGACAAGTGCACTCCCTGTACTATGACAAGTGCACTCCCTGTGCTATGACAAGTGCACTCCCCGTGCTATGACATGTGCACTCCCTGTGCTATGACAAGTGCACTCCCTGTGCTATGACAAGTGCACTCCCTGTGCTATGACAAGTGCACTCCCTGTGCTATGACAAGTGCACTCCCTGTACTATGACAAGTGCACTCCCCGTGCTATGACAAGTGCACTCCCTGTGCTATGACAAGTGCACTCCCTGTGCTATGACAAGTGCACTCCCTGTGCTATGACAAGTGCACTCCCTGTACTATGACAAGTGCACTCCCCGTGCTATGACAAGTGCACTCCCTGTGCTATGACAAGGAAGGGCAAGTTTTGTTTCACTTAGAAACTTACATACATACATTGATGTGTTTCCCTCCGCAATACTTTAAACAAAGTAAAGTACTGCATTTACTGAGCTTAATGTTTACTGGGCATCAACATATATACTTGTGTGCGTTTAAATGGATTCTTATTTAAACAATACACGATAGCCACTACAACTTCAGTATACTCACATGTGTGCTAAGTGACTCTGACATACAATCCTTTTCATCTCTGAAAATGAATAAAATAAAAAAGACATCATTTTACTAGAAAGAATGAGACTTTTCTAAATCTTTGGAAAATTATTTATTTATGAAATGAAGGAGATGGCGGCGACCCTAAGACATCGATAAAGTGTCTGGCGTTTTACCCTAAAATTAAATTCATTGATATTAGACATTCATTATATTTTAATTTGGTTTATTTTAACTGGATGTAAGTGGTGCCTTAAAACATTTGTATAATGCGCCATATAAGTATACTTAGCAAAACTAATATTTGGCTCCCTGTGTTCATATTGGAGTTGCTGTGGTTAGATGTAGCAGGCCAAAAAAGTGTACAGATTAAAGGCGTTCTGGCCAAGTCACGAGTAGTAGTATAACATGAGTAGTATAACATGAGCAGTATAACATGAGTAGTATAACATGAGTAGTATAACATGAGTAGTATAACATGAGTAGTATAACATGAGCAGTATAACATGAGCAGTATAACATGAGCAGTATAACATGAGCAGTATAACATGAGCAGTATAACATGAGCAGTATAACATGAGTAGTATAACATGAGTAGTATAACATGAGTAGTATAACATGAGCAGTATAACATGAGTAGTATAACATGAGTAGTATAACATGAGCAGTATAACATGAGTAGTATAACATGAGTAGTATAACATGAGTAGTATAACATGAGCAGTATAACATGAGCAGTATAACATGAGTAGTATAACATGAGTAGTATAACATGAGCAGTACAACATGAGTAGTATAACATGAGTAGTATAACATGAGTTGTATAACATGAGTAGTATAACATGAGCAGTATAACATGAGCAGTATAACATGAGTAGTATAACATGAGTAGTATAACATGAGTAGTATAACATGAGTAGTATAACATGAGCAGTATAACATGAGTAGTATAACATGGGTAGTATAACATGAGTAGTATAACATGAGTAGTATAACATGAGTAGTATAACATGAGTAGTATAACATGAGTAGTATAACATGAGTAGTATAACATGAGCAATATAACATGAGCAGTATGACATGAGCAGTATGACATGAGTTGTATAACATGAGTAGTATAACATGAGTAGTATAACATGAGTAGTATAACATGAGTAGTATAACATGAGTTGTATAACATGAGCAGTATAACATGAGTAGTATAACATGAGTAGTATAACATGAGCAGTATAACATGAGCAGTATAACATGAGTAGTATAACATGAGTAGTATAACATGAGTAGTATAACATGAGTAGTATAACATGAGCAGTATAACATGAGTAGTATAACATGAGTAGTATAACATGAGTAGTATAACATGAGTAGTATAACATGAGTAGTATAACATGAGTAGTATAACATGAGTAGTATAACATGAGTAGTATAACATGAGCAGTATAACATGAGCAGTATAACATGAGCAGTATAACATGAGCAGTATAACATGAGTAGTATAACATGAGTAGTATAACATGAGTAGTATAACATGAGCAGTATAACATGAGTAGTATAACATGAGTAGTATAACATGAATAGTATAACATGAGTAGTATAACATGAGTAGTATAACATGAGTTGTATAACATGAGTAGTATAACATGAGTAGTATAACATGAGTAGTATAACATGAGTTGTATAACATGATGTATAACATGAGTAGTATAACATGAGTAGTATAACATGAGTATAACATGAGTAGTATAACATGAGCAGTATGACATGAGTAGTATAACATGAGTAGTATAACATGAGTAGTATAACATGAGTAGTATAACATTCATGAGTTGTATAACATGAGTTGTATAACATGAGCAGTATAACATGAGTAGTATAACATGAGTTGTATAACATGAGTAGTACAATAATAACATGAGTAGTATAACATGAGTAGTATAACATGAGTAGTATAACATGAGTAGTATAACATGAATAGTATAACATGAGTAGTATAACATGAGTAGTATAACATGAGTAGTATAACATGAGTAGTATAACATGAGCAGTATAACATGAGTAGTATAACATGAGTAGTATAACATGAGTAGTATAACATGAATAGTATAACATGAGTAGTATAACATGAGTAGTATAACATGAGTAGTATAACATGAGTTGTATAACATGAGTAGTATAACATGAGTTGTATAACATGAGTTGTATAACATGAGTAGTATAACATGAGTAGTATAACATGAGTAGTATAACATGAGTTGTATAACATGAGTAGTATAACATGAGTAGTATAACATGAGTTGTATAACATGAGTAGTATAACATGAGTAGTATAACATGAGTAGTATAACATGAGCAGTATAACATGAGCAGTATAACATGAGTAGTATAACATGAGTAGTATAACATGAGTAGTATAACATGAGTAGTATAACATGAGTAGTATAACATGAGTAGTATAACATGAGTAGTATAACATGAGTAGTATAACATGAGCAGTATAACATGAGCAGTATAACATGAGTAGTATAACATGAGCAGTATAACATGAGTAGTATAACATGAGTAGTATAACATGAGTAGTATAACATGAGTAGTATAACATGAGTAGTATAACATGAGTAGTATAACATGAGTAGTATAACATGAATAGTATAACATGAGTAGTATAACATGAGTAGTATAACATGAGTAGTATAACATGAGCAGTATAACATGAGCAGTATAACATGAGCAGTATGACATGAGTAGTATAACATGAGTAGTATAACATGAGTAGTATAACATGAGTAGTATAACATGAGCAGTATAACATGAGTAGTATAACATGAGTAGTATAACATGAGTAGTATAACATGAGTAGTATAACATGAGTAGTATAACATGAGTAGTATAACATGAGTAGTATAACATGAGTAGTATAACATGAGTAGTATAACATGAGTAGTATAACATGAGTAGTATAACATGAGTAGTATAACATGAGCAATATAACATGAGCAGTATGACATGAGCAGTATGACATGAGTAGTATAACATGAGTAGTATAACATGAGTAGTATAACATGAGTAGTATAACATGAGTAGTATAACATGAGTAGTATAACATGAGTAGTATAACATGAATAGTATAACATGAGTAGTATAACATGAGTTGTATAACATGAGTAGTATAACATGAGCAGTATAACATGAGCAGTATAACATGAGTAGTATAACATGAGTAGTATAACATGAGTAGTATAACATGAGTAGTATAACATGAGTAGTATAACATGAGTAGTATAACATGAGCAATATAACATGAGTAGTATATGAACATGACATAATATAACATGAGTAGTATAACATGAGTAGTATAACATGAGTAGTATAACATGAGTAGTATAACATGAGAGTATAACATGAGTAGTATAACATGAGTAGTATAACATGAGTAGTATAACATGAGCAGTATAACATGAGCAGTATAACATGAGCAGTATAACATGAGTAGTATAACATGAGTAGTATAACATGAGCAGTATAACATGAGCAATATAACATGAGTATTATAACATGAGTAGTATAACATGAGTAGTATAACATGTTTGTATAACATGAGTAGTATAACATGAGTAGTATAACATGAGTAGTATAACATGAGCAGTATAACATGAGCAGTATAACATGAGCAATATAACATGAGCAGTATAACATGAGTAGTATAACATGAGTAGTATAACATGAGTAGTATAACATGAGTAGTATAACATGAGTAGTATAACATGAGTAGTATAACATGAGTAGTATAACATGAGCAGTATAACATGAGCAGTATAACATGAGTAGTATAACATGAGCAGTATAACATGAGCAGTATAACATGAGTAGTATAACATGAGTAGTAGTATAACATGAGTAGTATAACATGAGTAGTATAACATGAGTAGTATAACATGAGTAGTATAACATGAGTAGTATAACATGAGTAGTATAACATGAGTAGTATAACATGAGTATGAGTATAACATGAGTAGTATAACATGAATAGTATAAAATGAATAGTATAACATGAGTAGTATAACATGAGCAGTATATAACATGAGCAGTATAACATGAGTAGTATAACATGAGTAGTATAACATGAGTAGTATAACATGAGTAGTATAACATGAGTAGTATAACATGAGTATTATAACATGAGTAGTATAACATGAATAGTATAAAATGAATAGTATAACATGAGTAGTATAACATGAGCAGTATAACATGAGTAGTATAACATGAGTAGTATAACATGAGTAGTATAACATGAGTAGTATAACATGAGCAGTATGACATGAGCAGTATGACATGAGCAGTATGACATGAGCAGTATAACATGAGCAGTATAACATGAGCAGTATAACATGAGTTGTATAACATGAGTAGTATAACATGAGCAGTATAACATGAGTAGCATAACATGAGTTGTATAACATGAGTAGTATAACATGAGTAGTATAACATGAGTTGTATAACATGAGTAGTATAACATGAGCAGTATAACATGAGTAGTATAACATGAGTAGTATAACATGAGTAGTATAACATGAGTAGTATAACATGAGTAGTAGTATAACATGAGCAGTATAACAGTAGTAACATGAGTAGTATAACATGAGTAGTATAACATGACATGAGTTGTATAACATGAGTAGTATAACATGAGTAGTATAACATGAGTAGTATAACATGAGTAGTATAACATGAGTAGTATAACATGAGTAGTATAACATGAGTAGTATAACATGAGTAGTATAACATGAGTAGTATAACATGAGTAGTATAACATGAGTAGTATAACATGAGTAGTATAACATGAGTAGTATAACATGAGTAGTATAACATGAGTAGTATAACATGAGTAGTATAACATGAGTAGTATAACATGAGTAGTATAACATGAGTAGTATAACATGAGTAGTATAACATGAGTAGTATAACATGAGTAGTATAACATGAGTAGTATAACATGAGTTAGTATAACATGAGTAGTATAACATGAGCAGTATAACATGAGTAGTATAACATGAGTAGTATAACATGAGTAGTATAACATGAGTAGTATAACATGAGTAGTATAACATGAGTTGTATAACATGAGTAGTATAACATGAGTTGTATAACATGAGTAGTATAACATGAGTAGTATAACATGAGTAGTATAACATGAGTAGTATAACATGAGTAGTATAGTATAACATGAGTTAGTATAACATGAGTAGTATAACATGAGCAGTATAACATGAGTAGTATAACATGAGCAGTATAACATGAACATGAGTAGTATAACATTCATGAGTTGTATAACATGAGTTGTATAACATGAGTAGTATAACATGAGTAGTATAACATTCATGAGTTGTATAACATGAGTAGTATAACATGAGTAGTATAACATGAGTAGTATAACATGAGTAGTATAACATGAATAGTATAACATGAGTAGTATAACATGAGTATAACAGTATAACATGAGTAGTATAACATGAGTAGTATAACATGAGTAGTATAACATGAGTAGTATAACATGAGTAGTATAACATGAGTAGTATAACATGAGTGTATAACATGAGTAGTACAACATGAGCAGTATAACATGAGTAGTATAACATGAGTAGTATAACATGAGTAGTATAACATGAGTAGTATAACATGAGTAGTATAACATGAGTTGTATAACATGAGCAGTATAACATGAGCAGTATAACATGAGTAGTATAACATTGAGTAGTATAACATGAGTAGTATAACATGAGTAGTATAACATGAGTAGTATAACATGAGTAGTATAACATGAATAGTATAACATGAGTAGTATAACATGAGCAGTATAACATGAGTAGTATAACATGAGTAGTATAACATGAGTAGTATAACATGAGTAGTATAACATGAGTAGTATAACATGAGTTGTATAACATGAGTAGTACAACATGAGCAGTATAACATGAGTAGTATAACATGAGTAGTATAACATGAGTAGTATAACATGAGTAGTATAACATGAGTAGTATAACATGAGTTGTATAACATGAGCAGTATAACATGAGTAGTATAACATTGAGTAGTATAACATGAGTAGTATAACATGAGTAGTATAACATGAGTAGTATAACATGAGTAGTACATGTACATCATGTAATAGATACAATTATATGAGCGGCCGTGTTGTATGAGACATACAATCACGAGCCAAAGGCGAGTGATTGTAGATCTCATAGAACATGGACGCGAATATATTGTATCGGATCCATAGATGTATAAAATCTTGTTCTACTATAATTTTCAAGATACCAGTAAGTTTGGCCGAGAAAATCAAAGATTTAGTCTGTGCAAATCAAGACGATTTTGTATCAAAAATACAAGCTCTGTCACGGTTGTGATTTCTATTGTGTTTTCCTCATGAATTATTAATGAATATGATAAGAGTAGGTAACATACCGCACTCTTGCAAGTTCGCCATTTACAATTGAAAGTTGGCATTCAAGAGATCTTAGCTTGTCGTCCATCTCTTTGGACTTTGTCTTCTCGTTTGCTATTTCCTTTTGAAGATCAGTTACCCTATAAGAACAAAGAACATATGGTATTCACCGGTGTATAAGCTGCACTTTTTTCTGAAAATCATGATCCAAAGTTGGGGGTTGCGGCTTATCTGTGAGAACATTGGGAATTGGTACATAAAATTAACATAAAAGTATAAAAGAGTACGTACATCATTCGTGTGTTTATTACTGTTAGTTACTCCTAAAAGCATTCGCCATTGGTTAGACGTTAAACAGGCAAATTAACACCGGGTGCTAACACCTTTTCAGACAGTTTACGTTTTGCTAAATTGTGCTAACGGTTTTACTACAAGATCTATTATGGTTTTGGGTAAATGGTTTCATTGATTGGTGCTAACACAACATAGTACAAGTGAAGATCTATTGTTTTACATTGTTAAGGGCTCCCTGCAAGAACAACGTAAGTGATCTCTGATCAAAATCTAAATTCTCCTTCAGATTCATTGATTTTCAAAGGAGAATTAGGGTTTTGACCACAAGTCACTTACTGTCTGTTCTTGCAGGGACCGTTCAATTGTTCACACCCTTGATTGACAGACACAGTCCAAACTGTGTCCACTGCTTGGTCAGTGATCAGCTGGATGAAGATATCGATTATGATTGCTAAACATGAAACAGTACTCAATAACACATACCTTGAATCTAGATGATCAGTATTCAAGGACATGTTACCAAGCTTTTGATAGGCTTTATCACGTTCATCTTGCAATTGCATGCTTTCCGCTAAAATAACAAAATATACTCAGTAGCTGACCACCTTTAGTTAATAGACCGAATGCAAAAATGTCTGCCAATTTAAATAGTGATTGTTATGGACTGACTAGCCTCGTGTCCATGGTGGTTATGGACTGACTAGCCTCGTGTCCATGGTGTTGCACAAAAGAGATATAATTCATGTGGACACGTGGTTAGTCAGTCCAAAACAATCACTATTTTTGCATTTGGTCAATATATAGCATAGATAATCATTTTGTAAAGTTTGACAGCCTAGTTTCACGAGATAGAATAGTTTGATGATGAGATTGGAATGTACCTTTTAACTTTCTCATTGCCACTAGCAGTTTAGCTGATCTCTTCTCTGCATTTTTCTTCCTTAAACTCAGTAGGTTCACTTTCTCGGCAAAGTGGTTGACGTCCTTGTCAAACTGTACTTTTAGTTGCTAAAAAATCATTTTGTTTTGTCGGTATAGATCGTTTGCACTTACGTCATCGTAAAATTATCTGGGCCTAAATATTGAGTATAATTGAACAAAAGTTTGTACAACTAAAAGAGCAGTCAAAATCATGTATCTCAACCAAAGTTTGAGTTATAAGAAGCTTTCAAAGCCGAGATATGAGCGATCAAATGTGCACATCATTTACAAATATAGTGTGAATGTATGGGTCCGCCATCTTGGTGTACAACCATAGTACACCAACATGGCGGCCAAAACACCAAGGATCAAAATTCCGTTAAAATTACAAACAACTCAGTTTTTCAATAGAAATATTAATCAAATCAAACTTACATATCATTTATGAAGTAAAAAACGTATCATTTGAAGCAAATTTCCCTAATTATCTGGCTTTAGAATACATGTGACAGTGTTACGTGACAGAAATTGACTCTCAATTAAATCAAAAACCAAACATCGAAAGTACACTTATTTTTTTGTGAAGACTTTTTTTATGGATAGAAACAAAATATCAAAAACACAGTTTTGTATGATGAATATTTTAGCTTTTAACATTTTGATGACGTCATGTGCAAACGATCTATTGACATCCAGCCCATAAGTAGGAGCATCCATGCTTCATATTGGGTCTATGGAAGGCGTTTGAACAAGTTTGGCTATTTTTAGGATACGAAATTGGCCAATCACTGTGCACTTCTGGTCATAGAACACGTTCCGAGCTGTTGATCACGAGAAGCTAAAAATGCTGCAAATACAATTACAATATGTTTTTCACTGAAACATTTCGAAGTAGAAATGTTCTACAATGTATTTCATGTTTAACTACTGCAGAGAGACTGATTGAAGTTCGTAAACAAGGATAATAGAAATGGATTTGTCAGTCATTGATCTGAAGTTAGCAAAGACCTGGGCGAAGATTGAATCAAAATATGGTTTCGTCTGAATCCCAGAGACAACTAGATTATTCTGCTGGACTGCTGTTGTTAACTGCAAGGATTGTGGCTGCACAACTGCACTGGATGCCTCTCTGGAGACAACACTTCGAGTGGTCGATGGCCGAGTGTCAGTAATATGAAATGTGCCAAGCTTTGCTCATTCCGGTGACTTGAAATCGTCAGAAAAGGCATAATATGATGATTTGGTACACCAGCATTTGACCATAGCCATAGGGTGAGAGCTGTAGCTCATACTGAATGGTTCAGTGGTGTAAACAAGTGCACAAATAAAAAGTTGATTTCTTTCATTGTGTTATGTTTGTGTTGTCGTACTCGTTGGTATGTGCTCAGTTTTTGCTTGGATATATATAGCTAATTGCATAATCATTGTCGGGTTGAAAATCATGAGAGCTATGACCAAAAGGAATTCTGGGAAATTAAAACTCTCAAATAACACCGTCAAATGATCGACCTTTTTATCCAGACTTGTAGGATCTTAGTTAAATAGCTCATATACCTTCAAAACTACGAGAACATATCTGCATGTAATCTGGCTCATGAACTGATTTCCCATGATTATGCAATTAGCGCGCGCTATATACATGTAGGAAGAAAGCTGTTGACAGCTGGTTGAGCTTCATCAAGTAGAACTTCAGAGGTTTAATTTGTAGCCTTCATTCTTGTGTTCTGTCTCATACATTCAGACATATTTTTCTTTACTGTTTGCATTGTTTTGATATATGCACAGCGCAGGGGAAGCCATTTAATTGACAATTTGTTGACACTGTTCATACTCGGCTTTGTCGTTTATCTGAAATCTAAACAACAAATGTATGAAACAGAAACATTATACATTTATCTAAAAACCTAGAACTGTTGGTATCTTGGAATGTTGAACTCGCACGAGGGTATGGTACTATTTTTACGTCTAAAATGCTGTACTTACATTAGGGCCATTTATACGAGCAAAAATAGGACTCGTCTTATCTAATACCCCATTCACACCAAACCTTGTTTAGTTAAACTAAGTTTGTTCTCGCTTCTCTAATTTGAGGGCATTTAATTTCACAAGGATCAAACTACCTGGAATTTATAATGTGCAACATATAGGACAGTTTACCAGCAGTTTTGTGCCTAAAGTTTCATGGCGTCTGTAGATAATTTTCTAAACCTGTTTAGTTAAACCACCTTAAACCATGTTTAAGCCTTGGTGTGAATGGGGTATAAGACACGTCTTAAATAAGACGCGAACTATCCGTATAAACGGCACTTTTTGTCGTGTTCTTAACCAAGACGCGACTTACCGAAGAACAGCGTTTTGAGCTGTTCTTATTTTGTTCGCGACTTAATTAAGGTACCAGGGGACCTTCGTGACCACTGTTCACTGAAAGCCGCGTATCGCGCTAACCACTCGTCCAACATGTATAAAAGTATACATTTTCTTAAAGCTGAATAAATGCAGATTCTAAATATGCTGGAGATTATTTCCTATTTTGTAAATATTTTTTTGTTATTGCACATTTTAGAAAATTCGACCGGCCTTGTTCAAAGAGAATTTTGCACGCGGGAATTCAATCGATTTTTAAACGGAAAGTGCCATTGTAATGAGCACACTTTGTTCTAAAAAACCATGTCTCCGATTTCCGATAAACGTTGTTGAGGAGATATTTGCTGTCAAAGTTCATTAATGTGTTTTTAAGCGATTTACACATAAATCATCAAATAACTTTTAAACGAGGCAACGTATCAAAAATCGGAGACACGTTTTTTTAGAACAAAGTGTGCTCATTACAATGGCACTTTCCATTTAGAATTCGATTGTATTCCCGCGTGCACGCTACTCTTTGAACAAGGCCGGTCGAATTTTCTAAAATGTGCAATAACAAAAAATATTTACAAAATAGGAAATAATCTCCAGCATATTTAGAATCTGCATTTATTCAGCTTTAAGAAAATGTATACTTTTATACATGTTGGACAAGTGGTTAGCGCGCTACGCGGCTTTCAGTGAACAGTGGTCACGAAGGTCCCCTGGTACCTTAAGAATACGACAAAAAGTGCCGTTTATACGGATAGTTCGCGTCTTATTTAAGACGCGTCCTATTTTCGCTCGTATAAATGGCCCTATTGTATGCTTTAGATTTGTTTCTTAATATATATTCACAGTTGAGACACACCAAATCGCCATATCTATCTGGGATTCAGTCGAAACCCTATTTTGAGTCTTCGCTATAAACTGCAGATCAATCTGACAAATCGACAATCGACTGACAAATCCATATATATTAATAATAATAATAATAGATTGATTCCAATAAACCTGGGCATTACTAAATACACCATTACACACTATTAGACACTCACTCTTTTCTTTTCTTTTGTTTCTTTGCACCTAATATACACTGACAGCTAATTAGTAGTGCCCAGGTTTATTGGAATCACTCTAATACGTCTTTATTAATAGAGATAGAAAATACATATCCTATTTACAATAAACTGGGAAATAAACAAGCAACCCTTGCGGGTGAAAATTTAAATATTAAATATAAGCAAACCCTTACGGGTGAAATGGTACTCCTTGTTTACGAACTTTAATCAGTCTGTCTGCAGTAGTTAAACATGAAATACATTGTAGAACATTTCTACTTCGAAATGTTTCAGTGAAAAACATATTGTAATTGTATTTGCAACAATTTTAGCTGCTCGCTTCTTATCGTGACCAACAGCTCCGAACGTGTTCTATGGCCGGAAGTGCACAGTGATTGGTCAATTTCGTGTTCTAAAAATAGCCAAACTTGTTCAAAAGCTGTCCCAGATTTTAATGCCACATTGATGCTCCTACTCATGGGCTCCTGCATGCAGTATCAATGTTGTATGAATATAATGTTATCATTCTCGTTCCCAGAGCTCCTCGGTTTCGGTCCTCTCCCGAAAAGGCCCTGGTCGCAGCCATTTGAGGCTCGATGCTGATTGGACAAAATATAAAAGAACAATATGAACAATGAGCCCACAGGTAACCCAGATAACCGCAAAGCAAACGCCTACGGATGGCCATGGCAGATTTTTAGCCGACTTGTTAAAAGAGAATTTATTTGAGAATGTGTGATTATTTAAGCAATTTGAGTGTTTGGAGATATAATGTTTTTGGCGACAGTTGTCGTAAACATTTGGTGGCCGGAGTTGCTAACCTTTCCTAATTATACGGTATGTTTGATACGGGTGAAATTTTTGAATCGCTCAAAACCACTCAAAAATACAATTTCTTGCTCAGATTTCTACACCAAAGTGTTCTTTAATTATCAGACTACTGTTGTGAAGACATTTTTTTGAGAATCTCATATCCTTTGAAGTCTTTCTAAGAGCTCATTCCTGAGACCATTCGAAAATCCAACGGTCAAACGATGTCACGGTCCACTGATTCTACGTTTGGGCTACCTTTGGGCTCATTGTTCTTGATATATGTTTTCAAATGCGCATGCGTTATATTTCGTCCAATCAGCATCGAGCCTACGACCAGAACCTTCTCGGGAGCAGATGGGGTTGTAATACGTATTCCATATATGGTAAAAGCGTGCAAGCGAATAGCGGCCCCTAACAAGCGTATAGCGGCCCCAAACAAGCGAATAGCGGCACCAATTTGGTTAATAGGTATTTGCAATGCAAAATATTTTCAAAAGCTAGAAAAAATGCAGAGTTTGGCAGCGTAATCCCTCGTGGTCAAGTGCGTTAAAGCGGAGGGTTAGGTTTAGGGTTAGGGATGGGGCAGACTATAAAGTGATTAATTTGATGATTCGAGTTTCAGATTTGACATAAAGTTTTAAAAGGTTAAGAAGTTTTTAATAATTGGATGAAAAAAATTCTAAGTCCAATCCTAGGAAATAAAAAAATGGGTCCGCCATTCGCTTGTTAAGTGCTTCTATTTGCTTGTTAGGGGCCGCTATACGCTCATACCATATATGGAATACGTATTACAACCCCGACTCCTCGGGAGAGGACCAAAACCGAGGAGCACTGGGAACGAGAATGTATTGTTATATATTGTTATATGTATTAGTCACATGTTTGGTTTGGGTTACCTGTGATAGCAGCATGCGCATTGAGAGGCGCGGGAACCCGGGAGCACATGGAATAAAAGTGCCGTTTTGACAGTCTACAAATGAGTCTTAGTATTCGGATACAACAAATATGATAATGGTTTGTTGTTTTATGGACAATCATTGTCATTCTATTAATAATTACTATGTCAACACTGCCACCATTATAAGCTCCTTTGTTGGCTTACAACAGTGCATACTAACCTTTTGTTTTTCTTTAATCTGAGGTGTTTTTTCCAACTTGTCCAACTCCTCGATTTGAAGCAAGGCCTTCTCTTTCTTGTCCTTGAATTCGTTGGCCTGTAAGGATGATTGGAATACCATGCAGATTTATGATGACCATTAATTCAATGCGTTGAGACATAATCGGTTGATAAATATTGATGTTCATGTTCTTTGTATCATTATATCCATTGCTACTCTTCACACCGAGGCTTAGCGATGTCGCGAATGACTCGTATAAATGTTTTAGCTAATTAAACCTAGGGGTATTAGGTTCAAGCTCGTCTAACTTAAGCCGCAGCTTATTGGTAGTTTTGACTCATTTATACGAGTCATAATGTTTATAATCAGTAAAGCATGGTCATACATCGACAAACCTGTGTGACGTCATTCCAAATCAAAATGGCGACCTCCATGGATTGAGACTTTCAATGCGAATTGAAAATTGAAAATCAATAATAATTTGGATATATTAATTTCTGAATGATGGAGGTTTCCTTTAAAAAGAGCTGAATTTAATTGGCATTTAAAAACATGAATATTTACCGAGACGAAGTCAAGGCGAATACTTGTTGTAGTATATACCAACTCAGGAACCTCAAAATAATATTTCAATATCAAAATATTGTGTTTTTCTTGTCAGCCGCATAAAAGCTAGAGACATAGAGAACCAATGAGATTGCACGATGTATGTAGGTTCGTGAGTTGGTAGAGATAGAGAACCAATCAGATTGCACGATGTATGTAAGTTAATGAGATGGTAGACATAGAAAATCAATCAGATTGCACGATGTATGTAGGTTCGTGAGTTGGTAGAGATAGAGAACCAATCAGATTGCACGATGTATGTAGGTTCATGAGTTGGTAGACATAGAGAACCAATCAGATTGCACGATGTATGTAGGTTCATGAGTTGGTATATACTAACGTCGAATATCCCGAGATAGAGAACCAATGAGATTGCACGATGTATGTAGGTTCGTGAGTTGGTAGAGATAGAGAACCAATGAGATTGCACGATGTATGTAGGTTCATGAGATGGTAGACATAGAGAACCAATGAGATTGCACGATGTATGTAGGTTCGTGAGTTGGTAGAGATAGAGAACCAATGAGATTGCACGATGTATGTAGGTTCATGAGATGGTAGAGATAGCGAACCAATGAGATTGCACGATGTATGTAGGTTCATGAGTTGGTAGAGATAGAGAATCAATCAGATTGCACGATGTATGTAGGTTCATGAGTTGGTATATACTAACGTCGAATATCCCGAGATAGAGAACCAATGAGATTGCACGATGTATGTAGGTTCGTGAGTTGGTAGACATAGAGAACCAATCAGATTGCACGATGTATGTAAGTTAATGAGATGGTAGACATAGAAAATCAATCAGATTGCACGATGTATGTAGGTTCGTGAGTTGGTAGAGATAGAGAACCAATCAGATTGCACGATGTATGTAGGTTCATGAGTTGGTAGACATAGAGAATCAATCAGATTGCACGATGTATGTAGGTTCATGAGTTGGTATATACTAACGTCGAATATCCCGAGATAGAGAACCAATGAGATTGCACGATGTATGTAGGTTCATGAGATGGTAGACATAGAGAACCAATGAGATTGCACGATGTATGTAGGTTCATGAGATGGTAGACATAGAGAACCAATGAGATTGCACGATGTATGTAGGTTCATGAGATGGTTGGTTGGTATATACAAATTACAATGTTTCAATGTCGCGTCTACGTCATTATCAAGTAAATCATCATCATTGAAAGGACACAGTTCGTTTAGACTAAAATGGTGTAGTCTGATGAGTGTTCATCTTGTGGATCATCAACATTTCATTATTTACTTCACAATGTCACTATTAAATATTTACCAAAAGTTCCTTTAATTAAACAATAATTACTCACCACTTGTGATGCCATAATACTATAGCTCTCAAATGAAGAGTTGGTGGAGTCACGTGACAGTAAAGAGACCAATGATTGGTCGAGAGCAGACTGATTAGATATGTCACTAATGTTTAAGCTGTCATATCGTAGACTCGTACCAACCAAAGGTGAAGGTAAATCTTTAGTATCAGAGGACTGGGAAAGAAAGAGCACAGAATGTAATCTTAGGTAATAAATACCCCTTGAACCACCTTCCAATATTAACACCTTCATAGGAAAGTTGTTGGAAGTGGACTCAACAATACATTTGGTTCAAACAATTTCTAAAGACTTCAGACTCAAGGAAGTACGACTAGAGATCAAGAGACACCCATCTGCACTTTTTCATAAAACTTATTTTGAGCCTCATATATAAATACTCCGACTCTTATTCAGCCTCATATATAAATACTCCGACTCTTACTCAGCCTCATATATAAATACTCCGACTCTTACTCAGCCTCATATATAAATACTCCGACTCTTACTCAGCCTCATATATAAATACTCCGACTCTTACTCAGCCTCATATATAAATACTCCGACTCTTACTCAGCCTCATATATAAATACTCCGACTCTTATTCAGCCTCATATATAAATACTCCGACTCTTACTCAGCCTCATATATAAATACTCCGACTCTTACTCAGCCTCATATATAAATACTCTGACTCTTACTCAGCCTCATATATAAATACTCCGACTCTTACTCAGCCTCATATATAAATACTCCGACTCTTACTCAGCCTCATATATAAATACTCTGACTCTTACTCAGCCTCATATATAAATACTCCGACTCTTACTCAGCCTCATATATAAATACTCCGACTCTTACTCAGCCTCATATATAAATACTCCGACTCTTACTCAGCCTCTACTCCGACTCTTACTCAGCCTCATATATAAATACTCCGACTCTTACTCAGCCTCATATATAAATACTCCGACTCTACGACTCATATATAAATACTCGACTCTTACTCAGCCTCATATATAAAACTACTCTACGAGACTCTCTAAATACTCCGACTCTTACTCAGCCTCATATATAAATACTCCGACTCTTACTCAGCCTCATATATAAATACTACGACTCTCTTACTCAGCCTCATATATAAATACTCCGACTCTTACTCAGCCTCATCATATATAAATACTCCGACTCTTACTCAGCCTCATATATAAATACTCCGACTCTTACTCAGCCTCATATATAAATACTCTGACTCTTACTCAGCCTCATATATAAATACTCCGACTCTTACTCAGCCTCATATATAAATACTCCGACTCTTACTCAGCCTCATATATAAATACTCCGACTCTTACTCAGCCTCATATATAAATACTCTGACTCTTACTCAGCCTCATATATAAATACTCCGACTCTTACTCAGCCCATATATAAATACTCCGACTCTTACTCAGCCTCATATATAAATACTCTGACTCTTACTCAGCCTCATATATAAATACTCCGACTCTTACTCAGCCTCAGCCTCATATATAAATACTCCGACTCTTACTCAGCCTCATATATAAACTCCGACTCTTACTCAGCCTCATATATAAATACTCCGACTCTTACTCAGCCTCATATATAAATACTCTGACTCTTACTCAGCCTCATATATAAATACTCTGACTCTTACTCAGCCTCATATATAAATACTCCGACTCTTACTCAGCCTCATATATAAATACTCCGACTCTTACTCAGCCTCATATATAAATACTCTGACTCTTACTCAGCCTCATATATAAATACTCTGACTCTTACTCAGCCTCATATATAAATACTCCGACTCTTACTCAGCCTCATATATAAATACTCTGACTCTTACTCAGCCTCATATATAAATTCTCTGACTCTTACTCAGCCTCATATATAAATACTCCGACTCTTACTCAGCCTCATATATAAATACTCCGACTCTTACTCAGCCTCATATATAAATACTCTGACTCTTACTCAGCCTCATATATAAATACTCCGACTCTTACTCAGCCTCATATATAAATACTCTGACTCGCACTCAGTTGTGACTGGGTGCAAGTCATGTGTAGAGTTACTTTAAATGTGTCTACATACTAATTGTTCTTCTAGTTCTTGTTTTAGTGAGAAATGTCTCCTGGATGGTGTGCTAGTCTTGTGTGGACTTTGTAATCGAGAGGGATGGTTTGGTGAATTGTGCTTTCTTAATCTGGAAAAATAACAAAGTTCAGGAAATCACCATCAATATCATCACCATCAGTGTAATCACCATCACCATCAATATCATCACCATAAGTGTAATCACCATCACCATCAATATCATCACCATCAGTGTAATCACCATCACCATCAATATCATCACCATCAGTGTAATCACCATCACCATCAATATCATCACCATCAGTGTAATCACCATCACCATCAATATCATCACCATCAGTGCAATCACCATCACCATCAATATCATCACCATCAGTGTAATCACCATCACCATCAATATCATCACCATCAGTGTAATCACCATCACCATCAATATCATCATCATCAGTGCAATCACCATCACCATCAATATCATCACCATCAGTGTAATCACCATCACCATCAATATCATCACCATCAGTGCAATCACCATCACCATCAATATCATCACCATCAGTGTAATCACCATCACCATCAATATCATCACCATCAGTGTAATTACCATCACCATCAATATCATCACCATCAGTGTAATCACCATCACCATCAATATCATCACCATCAGTGTAATCACCATCACCATCAATATCATCACCATCAGTGCAATCACCATCACCATCAATATCATCACCATCAATATCATCACCATCAGTGTAATCACCATCACCAACAATATCATCACCATCAGTGTAATCACCATCACCATCAATATCATCACCATCAGTGTAATCACCATCACCATCAATATCATCACCATCAGTGCAATCACCATCACCATCAATATCATCACCATCAGTGTAATCACCATCACCATCAATATCATCACCATCAGTGTAATCACCATCACCATCAATATCATCACCATCAGTGTAATCACCATCACCATCAATATCATCACCATCAGTGTAATCACCATCACCATCAATATCATCACCATCAGTGCAATCACCATCACCATCAATATCATCACCATCAATATCATCACCATCAGTGTAATCACCATCACCAACAATATCATCACCATCAGTGTAATCACCATCACCATCAATATCATCACCATCAGTGTAATCACCATCACCATCAATATCATCACCATCAGTGCAATCACCATCACCATCAATATCATCACCATCAGTGCAATCACCATCAATATCATCACCATCAGTGTAATCACCATCAATATCTTCACCATCAGTGTAATCACCATCACCATCAATATCATCACCATCAGTGCAATCACCATCACCATCAATATCATCACCATCAGTGTAATCACCATCACCATCAATATCATCACCATCAGTGTAATCACCATCACCATCAATATCATCACCATCAGTGCAATCACCATCACCATCAATATCATCACCATCAGTGTAATCACCATCACCATCATCACCATCACCATCAGTGTAATCACCATCACCACAATATCATCACCATCAGAGTAATCACCATCACCATCAATATCATCACCATCAGTGCAATCACCATCAATATCATCACCATCAGTGCAATCACCATCAATATCATCACCATCAGTGCAATCACCATCAATATCATCACCATCAGTGTAATCACCATCACCATCATCATCATCAGTGTAATCACCATCACCATCAATATCATCACCATCAGTGTAATCACCATCACCATCAATATCATCACCATCAGTGTAATCACCATCACCATCAATATCATCACCATCAGAGTAATCACCATCACCATCAATATCATCACCACCAGAGTAATCACCATCACCATCAATATCATCACCATCAGTGTAATCACCATCACCATTGACGGTGATGATATTGATGGTGATGATATTGATGATGATTGTTTCTCTGTTGGTCCAATAATTACATCTTCAAATGGCTAGACCCTTGCATCTTCTCGGATAAGGACATTAATTAAACCCTATAAAGCATCACCACCAGTATAATCACCATGAATATTAACATCATCATCACCATAATAATCCCTACCATCAACAACATTATACAACAAAAGTAACATCTTCATGATCACCATCATCATAGAAATACATAAGTAAAGTGAAGTCTAAAAGAGATGATCTGAAAAAAGAAACCTAATCTCAAGGATAATAATAATAATCTTTATTTATATAGCGTTATTTCTTCTAAAAAAACAATAGCGCTTAACAATATTACTGATGGTGATGATATTGATGGTGATGGTGATGATATTGATGGTGATTACACTGATGGTGATGATATTGATGGTGATTACACTGATGGTGATGATATTGATGGTGATTACACTGATGGTGATATTGATGGTGATTACACTGTGATGATATTGATGGTGATGGTGATTGCACTGATGGTGATGATATTGATGGTGATGGTGATTACACTGATGGTGATGATATTGATGGTGATGGTGATTACACTGATGGTGATGATATTGATGGTGATGGTGATGATATTGATTGCACTGATGGTCATGATATTGATGGTGATGGTGATTACACTGATGGTGATGGTGATTACACTGATGGTGATGATATTGATGGTGATGGTGATGATATTGATTGCACTGATGGTCATGATATTGATGGTGATGGTACTGATGGTCATGATATTGATGGTGATGATATTGATGGTGATGGTGATTGCACTGATGGTGATGATATTGATGGTACTGATGGTCATGATATTGATGGTGATGATATTGATGGTGATGGTGATTACACTGATGGTGATGATATTGATGGTGATGGTGATTACACTGATGGTGATGATATTGATGGTGATGGTGATTACACTGATGGTGATGATATTGATGGTGATTGCACTGATGGTGATGATATTGATGGTGATGGTGATTACACTGATGGTGATGATATTGATGGTGATGGTGATTGCACTGATGGTGATGATATTGATGGTGATGGTGATTACACTGATGGTGATGATATTGATGGTGATGGTGATTACACTGATGGTGATGATATTGATATTGATGGTGATTGCACTGATGGTCATGATATTGATGGTGATGGTGATTGCACTGATGGTGATGATATTGATGGCGATGATATTGATGGTGATGGTGATTACACTGATGGTGATGATATTGATGGTGATGGTGATATTATTAAGGATAAGAAAATAACAATAATAACTTTAACATGTACCTTGATAGTTCACCATTCAGGTCTGAAAGAGCTTGTGTGAGTTTGTTTTTCTCTGTTTTCAAATCCTGTATTTTCAAGATATGTTATTTCAGCAACTGGTCAATGCTTAATAATGCTTATGATGATGATTATAAGCACAAGGATCAAAATTGCTTCATTTTGGGGTTTATTTGTAAGCTTATAGGTTTGTTTTTACATGGCAAAGTGTGTGCGCACTTGATATATTGATCAAGTGCAAATTCGGCTTTCTAGTTACAAACATATTGTGCAAACACTTTGCCTGTTATATCACTAAGTTCAAGTAGCATCAACGTGTGCCCAAAATTATTTAAAGATCCTTTGTCAACAAAAGACTAATGTCCGAAATGTCAGTAAATTTATGTATGGACATTGCTTTAATTAGAGATATAGTCACTCAAGCAACATACACAGACTCAGTGCGCCATTTACATGTATGTGTAGCAAAATATTTTTATTCGTCTTTCAATATACATTATTCTTGCTATATAGTACTGTATAGTGCTATAGAGGGTTTAGGCTTGCTATAAAGTACTGTATAGTGCAATTAACAAATCGCAAGCGGTTTTCCATTGTCTGTACTCTTATTGACAATGGATTTGACGTCACAAAATGTTCAAAACTCAAGTGGAACCACGAGCGTAGCGAGTGGTTTCACTGCAAAGTTTTGAACATTTTGTGACGTCAAATCCATTGTCAATAAGAGTACAGACAATGGAAAACCGCTTGCGATTTCTTTTTTACAATAACAAAGTCAAAAAAACATCCAAAAGCAAGGACAAAGTTTGAAAGAAAAACCGTTTCAAGCGCGCGCTGGATCCGTGCGCGAGCGATTCGTCAGTTCTATGTGTCTGTACTCTTATTGACAATGGCTGAGAGCCAATCAGATTGCGAGATTTCGCTCTGTTATTGTAAAAAGTGCTTTAGAGGGTTTAGGCTTGATATATAGTACTGTATAGTGCTATAGAGGGTTTAGGCTTGCTATATAATACATATAGGTTATTACTAACAGTTAGAGTTGTGTAATATGGTTGGATATTTTTACGAGTCTTGCCGTATTTTGACGAGCCGTAGGCGAGTCAAAATGCAAATAGACGAGTAAAAATGTCCAGCCGTATTACACAACTCTAACTGTAATAAATTGTTTATTATACAACAACAAAATAACCAAATAACGCTTATTTGTTAGCGTACAAAAGTTGTTTTTGTGTTTTGTTTGTGAATGCGTGCGCTATCACACAATCGATACGCCATCGAGCGTGCGCTCAAGATATTTTTCATTGGCTTTTCTCTGCTTTTTTTTCACCAAAAATATTGTTGTTTTTGTCTTATTTTCTACAAAGATTTCAATAAAAAGTTGTTGTGTGTTTCCCTATTTACTTTAGAAGTACTTTTCTGTCGTTTTTTAGTGTCTTTTCTTTTTCCAATGAAAATAAAACTGATTCGGCAAACCGGTTTGCGAAACGTGTAATAACACCCATTGAATAACGCCGTATATTTGCACTCGAAAAGGCTTGTATTTGCACTCGAAAACCGTGCGTCGTATAATAAAGTATAGTACAGAAGGTTTAGGCTTGCTCTAGAATCCTGCTTGTGGGGGCAGGAATCGCAGTCTAGACGAAGGAATTTGCTCTTGTTCAACTGAAGGACTCTACGCTTTTCAGGTCCTTGCACAACTCCCCATCCTTTCGTGCATGCTGCTGCCTCAAGTATTCTCCACCCTCCCATGGGAATCACCCATCCCTAAACTCCCAAGGGTTTACCTTGTTACATATGTAATATGTGTGAGAAAAGACAAAGCATTACTGAGTATGCATATGTTGTGTGTCACTGCTGATGCCGCTACAATAAACCAGGTTTTAAATGTATCAATTATGTGCCCATCTTGGATTACCTCATTAGCTAAAGACAACTCATGAATGACAGAAGAAAGATATTCAGTTTTTGACGATGATTCCTGAATAAATAACAACAAAATATAGATATATTATATGGCGGATCAATGATACAAATGCAATCGTAAACACAGATAAAGACCTAGGAAAATACTTCCTCACAGTTTATGTTGATAATAAGTGATTTAACTTTATTAGTACTTGGTTCATAGGTTATATTTCATTCTCATTCTCGTCATTTGAAGTAGGTGATAAAATCACCTTGGTTGTTCTTGTAGGTGGTGATGGTAGTGGTGGTGCTGGTAGTGGTGGTGATGGTAGTGGTGATGATGGTAGTCGTGGTGCTGGTAGTGGTAGTGGTGGTGATGGTGATGGTGATGGTAGTGGTGATGATGGTAGTCGTGGTGCTGGTAGTGGTAGTGGTGGTGATGGTAGTGGTGGTGATGATGGTAGTCGTGGTGCTGGTAGTGGTGGTGATGGTAGTGGTGATGATGGTAGTCATGGTGCTGGTAGTGGTAGTGGTGATGATGGTGATGGTAGTGGTGATGATGATAGTGGTGGTGCTGGTAGTAGTGGTGATGGTGATGTAGTCGGTAGTGATGGTGCTGGTGGTGGCGGCGATGGTGCTGGTAGTGGTGATATGTAGTGTAGTGATGCTGCTGATAGTGGTGATGGTGATGGTAGTGGTGATGATGGTAATGGTGGTGCTGGTAGTGGTGGTTTTGGTAGTGGTGGTGATGGTGCTGGTGCTGGTGCGGCGGCGGCGGCGATGGTGATGGTGATGCTGGTGCTAGTGGTGGTGATGGTGGTGGTGATAGTGCTGGGTGATGATGGTGCTGGTAGTGGTAGTGATGGTGCTGTAGTGGTAGTGGTAGTGGTGATGATGGTACTGGTAGTGGTAGTGGTAGTGTGCTGGTAGTGGTGGTGATGGTAATGGTGGTGATGATAGTGGTAGTGTAGTGGTAGTGGTGTGTTGGTGATGGTAGTGGTGGTGATGGTGCTGGTGGGTGTGGTGGGATGGGCGGTGGTGGCGATGGGTGATGGTAGCGGTAGTGGTAGTGGTGGTGATGAGTGGCAGTGGTGTGTGGTGCTAGTAGTGGTGGTGATGGTAGTGGTGGTGATAGTGCTGGTAGTGATGGTGATGGTAGTGGTGGTGATGATGATAGTGGTAGTGCTGGTAGTGGTGGTGATGGTAGTGGTGGTGATGGTGGCGGTGGCGATGGTGCTGGTAGTGCTGTGTAGTGTGGTAGTGTAGTGATGGTGATGGTAGTGGTAGTGGTATGGTAGTGGTGATGATGGTGCTGGTAGTGATGATGTGGTGCTTGTAGTGGTGGTGAGTGATGTAGTGGTGTGATGATGGTAGTGTGTGATGGTGCTGGTAGTGGTGGTGATGGTAGTGGTGGTGATGATGGTGCTGGTAGTGGTGATGATGGTGTGGTGGTGATGATGGTGCTGGTAGTGATGGATGATGGTGCTGCATGGTGGTAGTGGTAGTGGTAGTGGTAGTGGTGATGATGATGGTACTGGTAGTGGTAGTGGTAGTGATGGTGTGGTGGTAGTGGTGTAGTGTGGTGATGGTAGTGATGGTAGTGGTGATGGTGATGGTAGTGGTGATGATGATGGTGCTGGTAGTGGTGTGATGATGGTGATGGTAGTGGTGATGATGATGTAGTGGTAGTGGTATGTGGTGGTGGTAGTGTGATGATGGTGCTGGTAGTGGTGTGATGGTGCTGGTGCTGGTAGTGATGATGATGGTGCTGGTAGTGGTGATGATGGTGCTGGTAGTGTGTGATGATGGTGTGGTAGTGGTGATGTGTGGTGGTAGTGGTGATGATGGTGGTGTAGTGGTGATGATGTGGTAGTGGTGATGATGATGGTGCTGGTGTGATGGTATGGTGGTGATGATGATGGTGGTAGTGTAGTGGTGATGATGGTGTGGAGTGGTGATGGTGGTAGTGGTGGTGATGGTGCTGGTAGTGGTGATGATGGTGCTGGTAGTGTGTGATGATGGTGCTGGTAGTGGTGATGATGGTGCTGTAGTGATGGTGGTGATGATGGTGCTGATGGTGTGCATGGTATGTGTGATGGTGGTAGTGATGATGATGGTGTGCTTGTGTGGTGATGGTGATGGTATGGTGGTGATGGTGATGGTGTGGTGATGATGGTGCTGGTAGTGTGATGATGGTGCTGGTGCTGATGATGGTGCTGGTAGTGGTGGTGATGGTGGTAGTGGTAGTGGTGGTGATGATGGTGCTGGTGTGTGGTGTGGTGGTAGTGGTAGTGGTGTGATGGTGTGGTAGTGATGGTGATGGTAGTGGTAGTGATGGTGATGGTGTGGTGAGTGGTGATGTGTGGTGCTGTAGTGATGATGATGGTAGTGGTAGTGGTGATGATGGTGCTGGTAGTGGTGATGATGATGGTGCTGGTGGTAGTGGTGTGGTGATGATGATGTGGTGTGGGTGATGATGGTGCTGGTAGTGGTGATGATGGTGGTGTGGTGGTAGTAGTGTGATGATGGTGCTGTAGTGGTGATGATGGTGCTGGTAGTGGTAGTGATGATGGTGCTGGTAGTGATGATGATGGTGCTGGTAGTGATGATGGTGCTGGTAGTGGTAGTGTGATGATGAGTGGGTGATGATGATGGTAGTGCTGGTAGTGATGGTGATGGTGATGATGATGGTGCTGGTAGTGGTGTGTGATGATGGTGCTGGTAGTGATGATGATGGTGGTAGTGATGGTGGTGATGGTGGTGAGTGGTGATGATGTGATGGTGTGGTGGTGATGGTGATGCTGGTAGTGGTGATGATGGTGCTGGTGGTTATGATGATGTGTGATGGTGGTGATGGTGCTGCATGGTGATGGTGGTAGTGGTGATGATGGTGCTGGTAGTGTGGTGCTGTGTGAGTGGTAGTGATGGTGTGGTAGTGATGATGATGGTGATGGTAGTGGTGATGGTGCTGGTAGTGGTGTGATGGTGTGGTAGTGGTGATGATGGTAGTGGATGGTGATGGTGCTGGTAGTGGTGATGGTGATGGTAGTGGTGATGATGTGCTGGTAGTGGTGGTGATGATGATGTGATGATGGTGCTGCATGGTAGTGGTATGTGGTGATGATGGTGTGGTGGTAGTGGTGATGATGGTGTAGTGGTAGTGATGGTGTGGTAGTGGTAGTGATGTGGTGATGGTGATGGGTGAGTGGTGATGTAGTGGTGATGATGGTGATGGTAGTGGTGATGATGGTAGTGGGTGATGATGGTGTGGTAGTGGTGTGATGATGTGGTGTAGTGGAGTGGTGGTGATGGTGTGTGGTAGTGGTGTGTGATGGTGTGGTAGTGATGATGATGGTGCTGGTAGTGGTGATGATGGTGCTGGTAGTGGTGGTGATGATGGTAGTGAGTGATGATGGTGCTGGTAGTGGTGATGATGGTGCTGGTAGTGGTGTTGATGATGGTGCTGGTAGTGATGATGATGGTGCTGGTAGTGTGTGATGATGGTGCTGGTAGTGGTGTTGATGATGGTGCTGGTAGTGATGATGATGATGTGCTGGTAGTGATGGTGGTGATGGTGATGATGGTGATGATGGTGCTGCATGGTAGTGGTAGTGGTGATGATGGTGCTGGTAGTGGTGATGATGGTGCTGGTAGTGTGTGATGGTGGTGGTGGTGTGATGGTGTGGTAGTGGTGATGATGATGTGCTGGTAGTGATGATGATGGTGCTGGTAGTGGTGGATGATGGTGATGGTAGTGGTGATGATGGTGCTGGTAGTGGTGTGATGATGGTGCTGGTAGTGGTGATGTGGGTGGTAGTGGTGGTGATGGTGATGGTGCTGCATGGTGGTGGTGTGTGGTAGTGGTGTTGATGATGGTGCTGGTAGTGATGATGATGGTGCTGGTAGTGGTGGTGATGGTGATGGTAGGTGAGTGGTGGTGATGGTAGTGGTGATGGTGGTGTGGTGAGTGTATGTGCTGGTGTGATGTGATGGTGATGGTGGTGGGTGGTGGTGGTATGATGTGGTGATGATGGTATGGTGTGTGATGGTAGTGGTAGTGATGGTGATGGTGGTAGTGGTGATGATGGTGCTGGTAGTGGTGGTGTGGTGATGGACTGGTAGTGGTGATGATGGTGCTGGTGTGGTGATGATGGTGCTGGTAGTGATGATGATGGTAGTGGTGGTGATGGTGATGGTAGTGGTGATGATGGTGCTGGTAGTGGTGTTGATGATGGTGCTGGTAGTGATGATGATGGTGCTGGTAGTGGTGGTGATGATGGTGCTGCATGGTAGTGGTAGTGGTAGTGGTGATGATGGTACTGGTAGTGGTAGTGGTGATGGTGATGGTGGTCGTGGTGGTGGTAGTGATGATGGTGCTGGTAGTGATGATGATGGTGCTGGTAGTGGTGGTGATGGTGATGGTAGTGGTGATGATGGTGCTGGTAGTGATGATGATGGTGCTGGTAGTGGTGGTGATGATGATGGTAGTGATGATGATGGTGCTGGTAGTGGTGGTGATGATGATGGTAGTGGTGATGATGGTGCTGGTAGTGGTGGTGATGGTAGTGGTAGTGGTGATGATGGTGCTGGTAGTGGTAGTGGGATGGTGATGATGGTAGTGGTGATGATGGTGCTGGTAGTGGTGATGATGATGGTGCTGGTGGTGATGGTGGTGATGATGGTGCTGCATGGTGCTGCATGGTAGTGGTAGTGGTGATGATGGTGCTGGTAGTGATGATGATGGTGCTGGTAGTGGTGGTGATGGTGCTGGTAGTGGTGTTGATGATGGTGCTGGTAGTGATGATGATGGTGCTGGTAGTGGTGGTGATGATGGTGCTGCATGGTAGTGGTAGTGGTAGTGGTGATGATGGTACTGGTAGTGGTAGTGGTGGTGATGGTGATGGTGGTCGTGGTGGTGGTAGTGATGATGGTGCTGGTGCTGGTGATGATGGTCATTATAGCTCTACCATACCTGGACCAGATCTTCTTTGGCATTCCGTATTTCTTCAAGTCTAATGTTTACTTGCTGCAAGGAACAAATTGGTTATATGCCAGGGCTACGTTACCTTAAATATATGTCAGTCATAATGGCTGACATCCTCCAGGCTATAAGTACAGTATATTTATTACGTTGGTAAATAGGACATAGTTATTTGTAGGTATTGGGACATATATATGTATGTCAAAGACAAATGGTGTAAAGACTATCGGCCTTCTTAACATCAAGGTACTCTCAGTCAATATAATTTCCAAACAGTTTTGTACCTTGTTGAGCCCAAATTTCGGATCTCACCATTGTCAATTCAGAAAATTCGTCACACACTTCATTATCTATTCTATCTCACGAAATGGCAGGAGTTGTAATGAAATGGCAGCCTAAATCTTTTATCTTTTTGTTCCCGTTGAACTGCTTGTTAATTGGATACCGCGGCCAATGTGACAATCGTTTGAACTATCCTTCCTTCTTCTTCTTCTTCTTCTTCTAGACGGTTTTCCACTACTTGTAGAAGGACTAGATTTAACACTTTTCTGTATGCACTGCTTCACTCTCTATACCACTTTACGTCATGTGCTCTCTCTCGTACTCGTGAAAATACTATACATACATATATACATACATCAAGAATTGGACATGGGTAACATGGTACAGCGCACCTTTTGGATAGTTAGCGATTCACTCAAAGCCCTTCTTTCATCCTGTAACGCGTCAAGGTGAACTTGCGTAGATATCAGCTATAACATGCAATCAATACAATACATTGATTACTTGTGTGAAGTGACCAGCATGTGAAGCCACTAAAAGGTTTTATTATTAAGTCTATTTTCAGGAGCACATGAATACGAACAGCAAAACAATCAAATGAATAAACAAACAAACAAGCAAATAAACAATCAAACAAGCAAATCAACAATCAAACAAGCAAATCAACAAGCAAACAAGCAAATCAACAAGCAAACAAGCAAATAAACAATCAAACAAGCAAATCAACAAGCAAACAAGCAAATCAACAAGCAAACAAGCAAATAAACAATCAAACAAGCAAATAAACAAGCAAACAAGCAAATAAACAAGCAAACAAGCAAATAAACAATCAAACAAGCAAATCAACAAGCAAACAAGCAAACAAGCAAATCAACAAGCAAACAAGCAAATCAACAAGCAAACAAGCAAATAAACAATCAAACAAGCAAATCAACAAGCAAACAAGCAAATCAACAAGCAAACAAGCAAATAAACAATCAAACAAGCAAATAAACAAGCAAACAAGCAAATAAACAATCAAACAAGCAAATCAACAAGCAAACAAGCAAATCAACAATCAAACAAGCAAATCAACAATCAAACAAGCAAATCAACAATCAAACAAGCAAATAAACAAGCAAACAAGCAAATAAACAAGCAAACAAGCAAATAAACACTCAAACAAGCAAATCAACAATCAAACAAGCAAATCAACAAGCAAACAAACAAGCAAACAAGCAAATAAACAAGCAAACAAGCAAATCAACAATCAAACAATCAAATCAACAAGCAAACAAGCAAATCAACAAGCAAATCAACAATCAAACAAGCAAATAAACAATCAAACAAGCAAATCAACAATCAAACAAGCAAATCAACAATCAAACAAGCAAATAAACAAGCAAACAAGCAAATCAACAAGCAAACAAGCAAATAAACAAGCAAACAAGCAAATCAACAAGCAAACAAGCAAATCAACAAGCAAACAAGCAAATAAACAAGCAAATAAACAAGCAAATAAACAAGCAAATAAACAAGCAAATAAACAAGCAAATCAACAAGCAAACAAGCAAATAAACAAGCAAATAAACAAGCAAATAAACAAGCAAATAAACAAGCAAACAAGCAAATCAACAAGCAAACAAGCAAACAAGGAAACAAACCAAGCTACAATGTAGCAAGCAAATAAACAAACCAAGAAACAAGTTAGCTAGCAAACAAACAAACAATGAAGCAAACTAGTAAACAAACAAACAAACAAACAAATAGTAGAAGAAACAAGCAAACATAGACTAACTTTGGACTGCAGCTGTTCTATGCAGGTTTCTAAGTTGTTTTTCACTTTGACCTGCAACAAGAACAACAAGCTTGACATATTGCTGTTGATGCGTTTTCAGAGAAAAACCTTACCATTAACGTAATTTGATTTTGAAGATCTGTGTTGATTTCCTTGGACTCTGCAACTTTATATGATAGAAATAGATTAGTAGTGTTTGTACTTTATATGATAGAAATAGATTATTCTAGTAGTGTTTGTACTTTATATGATAGAAATAGATTATTCTAGTAGTGTTTGTACTTTATATGATAGAAATAGATTATTCTAGTAGTGTTTGTACTTTATATGATAGAAATAGATTAGTAGTGTTTGTACTTTATATGATAGAAATAGATTAGTAGTGTTTGTACTTGTATTGATTTTGACCTCTGTTTTTCTTTTGACCGAAAAAGTAGAAAAGTAATAGTGCATTGAGTAAAGTCATGTTCACAGTCATATAGGACATGCTCTGTTTAATAGTGCATTGAGTAAAGTCATGTTCACAGTCATATAGGACATGCTCTGTTTAATAGTGCATTGAGTAAAGTCATGTTCACAGTCATATATGACATGCTCTGTTTAATAGTGCATTGAGTAAAGTCATGTTCACAGTCATATAGGGCATGCTCTGTTTAATAGTGCATTGAGTAAAGTCATGTTCACAGTCATATAGGGCATGCTCTATTTGCAAACAAATCAGGTTGGTTACACCTTGGCGTGGCTCGGATGAAATGGTACATGTAGGGAATCTGAGTGTTTGGCTTAGGAAATTGTATAAGCGCCTCTCTCTATTAAGCACCCCTATTCTAATAAGCACCCCTATTCTAATAAGCACCCCTATTCTAATAAGCACCCCTATTCTATTAAGCACCCCTATTCTAATAAGCACCCCTATTCTAATAAGCACCCCTATTCTAATAAGCACCCTTATTCTATTAAGCACCCCTATTCTAATAAGCACCCCTATTCTAATAAGCACCCTTATTCTATTAAGCACCCCTATTCTAATAAGCACCCCTATTCTAATAAGCACCCCTATTCTAATAAGCACCCCTATTCTAATAAGCACCCTTATTCTATTAAGCACCCCTATTCTAATAAGCACCCCTATTCTAATAAGCACCCTTATTCTATTAAGCACCCCTATTCTAATAAGCACCCCCTATTCTAATAAGCACCCCTATTCTAATAAGCACCCCTATTCTAATAAGCACCCTTATTCTATTAAGCACCCCTATTCTAATAAGCACCCCTATTCTAATAAGCACCCCTATTCTAATAAGCACCCCTATTCTAATAAGCACCCCTATTCTATTAAGCACCCTTATTCTATTAAGCACCCCTATTCTAATAAGCACCCCTGTTCTAATAAGCACCCCTATTCTAATAAGCACCCCTATTCTAATATTAGCACCCCTATTCTAATATTAGCACCCCTATTCTAATAAGCACCCCTATTCTAATATTAGCACCTGTATTCTATTAAGCACCCCTATTCTAATAAGCACCCCTATTCTAATAAGCACCCCTATTCTAATAAGCACCCCTATTCTAATATTAGCACCCCTATTCTATTAAGCACCCCTATTCTAATAAGCACCCCTATTCTAATATTAGCACCCCTATTCTATTAAGCACCCCTATTCTAATAATAGAGCATTTACAGTACATGTATTCATATCAGTTATCTTCAAGTTACCAGATTGTCGAAGTTCCAGGTTCTCCACTTCCAACTCTTTGTATTTAGATGACACTGACTGTAAACTGGAGAAATGAAGCAAATCACTACTACAGCAGTGTAACCCCATCAATATGACCACCAGTAGGCCATAAACATTTCATATTATATGGTCATATTGGTCATATTAATGAACTGGTCTATGGTGGCAGAGAACTGCCATTTAATTTTTTCTTGATTTTACATTGATTTTAAATTTTATTTCCTTTTTTACTTCCTTTTTTTTTTCTTTTTTTTACTTCTGAATTTGGTTTAATCTTACTTTGAAAAGTAAAATGAAATTAAAAACAAATTGAAACTCAAATGAATTTCAAATTTATTTTAAAATCAAAACGTAAAATAAAATGAAAAAAAATCTTGCATGGCCGAGCGCTGCCACTAAATTAAAATTAAAGCAAAATGAAAAAAAATATATTGCATGGCCGAGCGCTGCCACTAAAATTAAAGCAAAATGAAAAATATATATATTGCATCAGGCCGAGCGCTGCCACTAAAATGAAAATGAAATGAAAAAAACTATTGCATGGGCGAGTGTTGCCACTAAGGGTGCGTTCGATTGACCTTATTCCAGAATAGGAATAATTCCAGATTCTGGGGCAGACGGATGACGTCATTATTCCGGAGTATTCCAATGATGAGCCGAATGTTTGGAATATATTCCGCTTATTCTGGAACAGACTCAATTGAACGGACATTCCGTATTATTCCAAGTATTCCTATTCCGGAATAAGGTCAATCGAATGCACCCTAAAATTTAAAAAAATTAAAAAATATATATTGCATGGCCGAGTGCTGCCACTACCGTCATGCATTTCGATCTATCAGTTCTCCGAAATGCTGACAAACTGACACTCAACAGTAAACATGACAGATCGGCGTGCTTTTGTGAACAAGCAAAAGCAGAAACGAAAGGGTAAAAAGGAAGTGAATCTTCGGAAGTGACGAAGGATGACATAGAGGTTCAGGATGAGTCGAGATGAGCTTCAAGCTTAGCGGAAAGCAGCAAAAATACAGTCCAGTTGGTGCACAGGAATACGTGCCATTCGAACACAACGAACTTATATTCAACAACGTAATAGATGCCTCTAGTGCCAGAAGCACTTTGCTATCTAAATTGAGAAAGGCATGGTATGTCAGATGTGATATTCTCACCAGGGAGCGTGGCCCATCCTGTAAGAAACTGATGATGAATATTCCAGATATGAAAGTGTTCCGCCGGGCTACGTATGGTTCATTGAGAGGGAAGACAATGACACATTAGCTTCACCGTGGCGGACCATCTCGACCAGGATGGGCCACGCTCCCCGGCAAGAATATCACCATGCCTTTCTCAATTTGGATAGCAATTAAGTGCTTCTGGCAGGCATCTATTACGTTGTCGAATGTAAGTTCATCGTGTTCGAATGGCACATATTCTAATTTCAATTTACTTTTCAAAGTAAGATTAAACCAAATTCAAAAAATAAAAAAAGGAAGTAAAAGAGGAAATAAAATTTAAAAGAAACGAAAAATCAAGAAAAAATTAAGTGGCAGTTCTTGGCCACCATAGTGTTGTACCTTTGTAACTGCTTCTTTAGTGATTTGACTTCACCATGGAGTTGTGTATTCGACTCTTCTGTTTGCTCCATCTGTTATGAAACAATGAGTTAGTCAACATACAATGCCATTTCTCAGCCCAACCATTTTCTCTATCGTTAAAAGTAAGTGATATAAAAATATATACAATGTATTTTGTGTCTCTCTTTATTTTATGACTCTTAATGAGTGTTTGCTATTGGGCTTCCTGTGTTCTCACGAACGTTATCGCAGGTACACGTTTTTCGGTGCGTATACATTCACAATATAGTAAACCACGCTCTTTACAATACAATACAATTGTTTATTTATACACGTGTCGTCCAGGAGCGCGAACGTTCAAAGTACGAACGTTTGTTTTCAGTCATTAACACAGGAGGCCCATCAAAACAGATGCAAACTCTTTTCCCAGGTTTATATTCTGTGTTGTCCAAGCAGGAAAACACTAGAAAAGTTTAAAATCACCAGCCTCAGGCGAACACAGAATATACACACAGACAATGTGTCGACTCCCTCTAAGACGGACACCCTTGGGACCCCAAACAGCTGATCGTCTTAGAGAGGTGTCCGTATTATAGAGTCATGAAATTATTTGACAGCATTAACTTACGACTGTCAAAGCTGATAGTCAGTTCTAACTTGAGTTTTGTTTGCTATTCAAGGACAAAGGAACCAACCTTGTAAATAGATCATTCATTGCCATTAAATGTGATCGTACTGTTTATGGCATGTTACGTGTGATCTGTTTATTTTCAGTCATTAGCTTTAATTATCCGATTAGTTTCCATCTTAGGGATGGTTTTTGTACTGTTTTTGTACCTAAATTGATTTAACAACTGTGTTGTCCATCTTATAGAGTTTATGTACAGGCAAACAATCGCATTTTATACAGGTCCCATAATGATAGCAGTTTTTTATAACTGAAATGGTTAACCTGTTAAAACATGTTATTATAATTATTGTTATTATTATTATTAAACAATGGGTTTTTGGCAGGGACCAGCAGTACCCGACTACCTAGTATGGGTACCACTACCTACATGTATGGGTACCACTACCTACATGTATGGGTACCACTACCTACATGTATGGGTACCACTACCTACATGTATGGGTACCACTACCTACATGTATGGGTACCACTACCTACATGTATGGGTACCATGTATGGGTACTACCTACATGTATGGGTACCACTACCTACATGTATGGGTACCACTACCTACATGTATGGGTACCACTACCTACATGTATGGGTACCACTACCTACATGTATGGGTACCACTACCTACATGTATGGGTACCACTACCTACATGTATGGGTACCACTACCTACATGTATGGGTACCACTACCTACATGTATGGGTGGGTACCTACATGTATGGGTACCACTACCTACATGTATGGGTACCACTACCTACATGTATAGGTACCACTACCTACATGTATGGGTACCACTACCTACATGTATGGGTACCACTACCTACATGTATGGGTACCACTACCTACATGTACAATAGGTACCACTACCTACATGTACAATAGGTACCACTACCTACATGTATGGGTACCACTACCTACATGTATAGGTACCACTACCTACATGTATGGGTACCACTACAAATGTACCTACATTGTATAGGTACCACTGCCTACATGGGGTGGGATGTTTGTCTATCACAGTTTTTACAATAACAGAGCGTAATCTCGCAATCTGATTGACTCTCAGCCATTTTCAATAAGAGTACAGACACATACATGTAGAATGACGAATCACTTGCGCATGGATCCAGCGTTCGCTTGAAACAGTTTTTCTTTCAAACTTTATCCTTGCTTTTGGATGTTTTTTTGACTTTGTTATAATTGTAAAAAAGAAATCACAAGCAGCTTGCCGTTGTCTGTACTCTTATTGACAATTTATACTCCCTCTTAGAACTCTTTTTTATTGTTATATTGTTATCCATTGGCCTGCCTAGATTAGTTACTACTATTTGCAGGTCAATGGAACATTCATCATTGTAATACAAAGTTACAGCGGACACCCTTGGGAATTGAAAAAAGTGTCCGTTAGTAGAGCTGTCCGCTTACGAGAATTATTCCTGTAAGCAGACACCAAAGACAAATAGGGTGGATGTCCGATTACGGGAGAGTTAATTAGCGGGTGTTAATTATGTTTTATTGGGTAGACAAAAATAGCAACTGAAGATATAAAGCGAAACTATTTATTGATGTCAAATGTCTGTTGGTCATATTTTTGTTGATTTATTGCAAATTCAAGACAAATTTCATTGCCGAGAGTCAATTATTATATGGGGTGTCCGCATACGAGAGAGCATAAATAAAAGAAAAATCCAATTTTCATTTTCAAAAGTGTCCGCGTCCGTTTACGAGAGAGTGTCCGCTTACGGGAATGTGTAAATACAGAGTTTGACTGGGAGGTAAAATGTGGAATTGAAAAGGCATCCGTAAGTAGAGCTGTCCACTTACGAGAGTGTCTGTTAGCGGAGAGTTGACTGTTATTCCAAATAAATCTAAATCTAAGTCTAAAATAAAAAATAAAATAAAAAACAATGGGTTTGACGTCACGAAATGTTTAAAACTTTGCAGTTCGCTACGCTCGTGGTTCCACTTGAGTTTTGAACATTTTGTGACGTCACATCCATTGTCAATAAGAGTGCAGACAATGGAAAACCACTTGCGATTTGTTAAATGTACCTGAGCTTGTATTACAGAGTGTTGTTCCAGCAATCGCTTGTTATTCAACTGTAAAGTCTCTATTATTGATGTCATCTCTGCAGCTTGATCACTGAAATTTAATATTAGTTCAAGTCAGATATAACAACTCCTTATATGTTAGCTACTTGATGCATACAGGTAATTAGTCTCGATAGTATGTCTACTGTATTACAATTTCTGTAGTAAAACATGGTTTCCATACAGGATTGCAATCGATCACTGGATCAATCAACCTTACAATTACATGTGAGTCCCACAGATCTAATTGTAGACATGCCCCAATTGGAAACCAACTTTATTTAGTTGAATAGGTTAGCTCATGATTAATTAAGTTTTATTACTATTATTACTAGGGACCGCACACATGAGAAAATTCTAGGACGGGAACGTGACAGTGCGCGCAATGACGAATAATGGCTCAAAACGCAATCTACGACGTGAAAACAGGTGAAGTGCCGTCGTAGATTGCCATCACAGACGTCAACGTTCGTTTTGAGCCGTGCTAAAACGACTTCTGGGGCGTGAGACAATGCTGGCTTCTGATTGACCCTATTTTTTGCCACAAAAAAATAGGGCCAATCAGAGCTTATCCATATTTTCATTCATTCAAATGGACGCCGTGGGCAAAAGTCAGTGTTGATAGTTGTTGAAAGGACTGTTGAAAGATGAATCCAATAGATCAAAGTTGTTTACAAGATATTTATGCATTTCAGTCATCCATTCCCTGAACAGTTCATAGTCAGACATTCATAGAAAATCGAAGCCGATGTTTTTGCACAGTTGCAGACAGGGTTTGAATACCGGTATCTATCGAAGATCGGAATATCCACTGACATTGCTGAGTAGACGACAGATAAATCCTGAATGGCAAAAGATATGTCCAGATTTTGTTTGAAAGAATGGAAGCTTTGGTTGGAGACGAGTATGTTACCTTCAGCGAGCAGACTCCTCTCCCTCTTTCGGGGAGGAGGTCAAAAGAAGACTTTCGAAGTAGAAGCTGTCAAGCCTTAATGAGGTTATTTCTCCTTCCAGGGTTGATGCGCTTCAGTGTGTATCACGCCCTTGAAGTCGTTAGGCAAGTTCTCCAGCGGTTCTCTGGCGGGGCGGTGTTTCATCCGAGCCCGTGCCGAAGAGCACCGCTGGTTTCTCGAGCATGGCTACATGTATCATGTGACCCGTTAAATGTATCATGTGACCCGTTACATGTATCATGTGACCCATTAAATGTATCATGTGACCCGCTAAATGGATCATGTGACTTGTACATGTATCATGTGACCCATTAAATGTATCATGTGACCCGTTAAATGTTTCATGTGACTCGTTACATGTATCATGTGACCCATTAAATGTATCATGTGACCCGTTAAATGTATTGTGTGACCCGTTAAATGTATCATGTGACCCGTTACATGTATCATGTGACCCGTTAAATGTATCATGTGACCTACGACCTGTATCATGTGACCCATGACATGTTACAGGGGTTTCAAGTAGCTGTACGAGGTGCTCAAAGTAGCCATATACTCAATTTTGTTTTTTAGATCTAGACAATAATTAGCTAAAAAAGTATGATCATACACTGACAAAAGTAGCCGCAAGAGGAATGGCAAGTAACGTTAACTGCCGGAGCTCCGGCAGTATCATGTGACCTGTGTCACACGACCTGTATCATGCAACACTTAACCTGTGAACCATGACATGCATCATGTGACCTGTGACATGTATCATGTGACCTGTGACATGTATCATGTGACCTATGACATGTATCATGTGACCTATGACATGAATCATGTGACCTGACATGTATCATGTGACCTGACATGTATCATGTGACCTGTGACATGTATCATGTGACTTGTATCATATGACCTATGACATGTATCATGTGACCTGTGACATGTATCATGTGACCTGACATGTATCATGTGACCTGACATGTATCATGTGACTTGTGACATGTATCATATATGACCTATGATATGTATCATGTGACCTGTGACATGTATCATGTGACCTGTGACATGTATCATGTGACCTGACATGTATCGTGTGACCTGTGACATGTATCATGTGACCTGACATGTATCATGTGACCTGACATGTAGACCTGACATGTACAGTACCGACCAGAACTAACTACCCCCCTCGCGTTCATTTGCGTTCAATTGCGTTCAATACCAAAATGAACGCTGAGTTTGTTTTGCGTTTGCTCAAAATGACCGCAAAATGAACTCTGCGTTTGTTTTGCGTTTGCTGAAAATGAACACAGGACCAAATACCAAATGAACATTCTCTTATTATTGAGCCAATTTTAGCCGTTATTTATGACTATAAACGTGGCGTTCTCTAATTATTGATCCATTGAGATAAATAATGACAACATTTAGCAATTATCAAATTACTGGTTAGAGCAAGAAAGAGGGAAAAAGCAGCCATTTTTCGTGATTCTCAAACCATTAAGTTATTAAACTATATACTCAAACGCGAAGTTACATGACTGTATTATATAAGGTATTAAACACAAAGTTTTTTAAATCTAAAGCACATCGTGGTTCATCCTTTGACAACAGATGACGATGTTTTGGGATGTTTTTCATGTAAATTGCAAAGAAACACAACTAGACTAGACATTGACTAGACACTTGGCGCCGAGATGTGCCACCTCACACACAAAGAAACCGCTAATTACAAGATGACAAGGGTCAGTAAATGGTAGAATTCGTGGTGGATGGCTTCGGCAAGTTTACTCTTCAAAGTGCAAAAAGTTAAGAACACTTTTTACACCATTCCAAAGATATACAAATATAACAATTTCTACATGAACGTGTTCAGATGTTGAGGTTTGTATCAAATTGATTTACTAGTACGTTGTTTACATTTATGTTCGCGTTCCCGTTCTGCTCCAAACTAAAACGTAGATTTTTGAAAACAAACGCTTCAGTGTTTGAAGTTTAATAGATTAGATCGGTACTGTGGCATTAATTCGTTTATAAACGATGATAACCGAGGTGATGTTTCTTTTCAATGTTTATTATACAAATTCGAGCGTAAGTGGAACATTTTCTCATGGTCTTGATCTCGATGCGTATTATATTTATTTTCAGCAGGTTAATTGTTTTGCGTTTGTTTCGCGTTCACTCCAAATGAACGCAAAATGAACTCTGCGTTTGCTTTTGCGTTCACTCCAAACGAACGCCAAATTGAACACAAACGAACGCAGAGTTCGTTTTGCGTTCATTTCAAATGAACGCAAGTTGAACGCAAATGAACGCAGGGGAGTAGTTAGTTCTGGTCGGTACTGTATCATGTGACCTATGACATGTATCATGTGACCTATGACATGCATCATGTGACCTATGACATGTATCATGTGACCTATGACATGCATCATGTGACCTGTGACATGCATCATGTGATCTGTGACCCACAGCCTGTATCATGTGACCCACGACCTGTATCATGTGACCTGTGACATGCATCATGTGATCTGTGACCCACGACCTGCATCATGTGACCTGTGACATGCATCATGTGATCTGTGACCCACGACCTGCATCATGTGACATGTGACATGTATATATCATGTGACCTGTGACCCACGACCTGTATTTAAACCCACCATTAAAAAATGGCAGGGTACGGAGTGCGATAAATATTTAGAGAGGGAACGTCAGGGAGCCTTTCATATTTCATTACTACATGGTCTCCTGGTAATGAAATAAAGTGTATTTATAATTATATTATTCAAAATCCTCAACATTCACCTGTCATTTTTCTGAGGTGAATCTCCACCTATTCCTTCTACACTGTTAGAACTGATGTTGGGCGTACTGGTTGCTGGAGAACAGATAAACACAACAATTAACATGGAATAACAACGTTGTCAATTAGCTACATTGTATATAGAGTGCATACTTGTAATAGAGTGATTCCAATCTACACCAATACACAACACTCACTCTTTTGTTTTCGTTTGCATCTAATTAACACTGACAGCTAATTAGTAGTGCTCAGGTTTATTGGAATCACTAACTAAATAGTACAAAATAGCACTAATTCAACAATGGAAAACAAAGGATTTTGTACTATTTTGTACTATTTAGTACTATTTAGTTGTTTCATGGTTTTAGTGTTTGCACTCTATGTAAATATACCATTGCTTACCATGGTGGTAATGTCTTTCACCAGATAATGGGTGGAACATAGGTGACTAAATATTACACAGAATGATAACACATTAAATTTATTTGGATAATCATAAATAAATTACATACATGTTGTGATTTGAAATTCAGGTTTTTAGTAATAATTTAATAATAAGAAAAAAAAATAATAATAATAATAACCCATTTAAATTTTGTTTAACTACATGTACATTGTATATGGTGGGCAAAAAAGCACCCAAAACCGCTAAGGTAGATCTACTTCTACACTTTCCATCCAATCAAAATGAAACTTGGCAACATTACAGTACATGGCAAGACCACTAATTTGTTCATTTTTGTTTTTTGATTTTTATGATTTTTGGTGGGAAAATGACGTCATGAACAGGGCAACAAATGTTAAAATTCAAAAATGCACCGATCTGAGCATAGCAATCGAAAGGACATGTAAAATGAGAACTATTACTGAAATAATATATCAGTTATCGTTATTCAATCCAGAGATATGAATTTTTGAAATCTGAAATTTCCGCCATTTTGTGCTATTTTTAGAAACAAAATTTGGCGGATTTTCAAATTTCAAAACTTCATATCTTTGGATTAGACACCAACAAGTAAATGAGCTCCTTGATAAAAGGTTACATTTGCTTAGCATTAGCCTCAATCCAGTGTAAATAATGTAAACATTATACATACATACATACATACATACATAGTTTATTTGTTTCTGCAGGTTTGTTTACATAGCAACAAGAATGAGAAATTTTAACTGTTGACAATGGATAATAGAAATCTTTATAATTCCATGCCAGGTTATTCACTGAGGGTAAGGCTGAGCAAACTCATCTTTTCTCAAAGAGTACTGTCAACTAATAGAACTACATGTACATATATACAGGCATACTGTAAAAAGGACAGTCAATGCAGAGTTCTCAGTATAGAACTGCTGTCAATCAACAGAACTACATGTACAATGTACATACATGCATACTGTAAAAAGGACAGTCAATGCAGGGTTCTCAGTATAGAACTGCTGTCAATCAACAGAACTACATGTACAATGTACATACATGCATACTGTAAAAAGGACAGTCAATGCAGGGTTCTCAGTATAGAACTGCTGTCAATCAACAGAATTCCGCCATCTGTCAAGTCAACTTCTACAACAATTAAACATTGTGTAGACTGAGAACCCTGGCTTAAATTAGTATTATGTTCAGTACATGTTATTCACGCTCAATGACTGACAAGGATTGTACACAACACAAAGTATATTTCAAATGATACATAATTATGACATGCAATTCATGTTACTCAACAGAGAGTAAATACAAGTGTACATACGTACCACACAGTTGATAGAAACAGATGACAGGAAATCATCATCCACACTAGCAAGACTGAAACAAATGATATTCTTTACTGTAGTACCAGGGTTAAAAATAACGGTCGGTCAACGGACAATGTCCAGCCAAAATTGTCACTTGTCCGGGCCAAACATTTCACTGGCCATGCAGTGATTTTGACCAGTCAATAAATATGCTTGACTGTTCATGTTAAACTAATGATTTGTCCGGCCACTGGCCACTTATTTTAAGCCCTGAGTGCATATGTAAATCATATTGTACAATAAAGTATTACAGTCTTTTCCAGAACTGTGGAGTTTTTCTACATATATACATGTATGCATTTGGCTTCCATCAATCAAATTCAACATTGAAAAATTGTTTACAATTATTTTAAATGATTTCAGTCTTAATTCTTTTGCATGCAATCAGTTTACTTCTTCGGTCCAGCTGAAAGATTTGATTTCTTGTGTAAACCCAGTCAAATTGGATTGATAGAAACACAATGTGCAAAGCTCCCTTGCAAATGGTTGTTAGTGTAAAGATATTTGTTCAATTAAGTAGTAATTGTACATACCTTCTTTTTCTGATATCTTCAATCCATTCATTTATCCCTGCTTGATATGTTGAAATATCAATATGAACATCATGTCCATCAGGATCAAGAATCAATGAGAGATCATCTAAATTGTCCACAAACTGAAATACAAAATATAGAGATAGGAATGAATTAAAATATAGTAGCTGACTTGGAGAAGTGAAAGGGTAAATCATTCCAAGTTGATAATTTAATAATAATAATGTAATAATTAATAATAATAATTTCAGTAATAGATATCAATATGAGCGGCCATGTTGTATAAGATGTACAATCACGAGCTGAAGGCAAGTGATTGTACAATCATGTAGATCTGGACGGACGCGAATATTGTATTAGACTAAATACACTGTATCATATGAATCATTATACTACCGGTACTATCATTTTCAAGATACATTTGTACAACGTATAATGTTTGGCCGAGAAAATCAAAGTTAACCACAGCTATGATTTCTATTGTTATTACATTATGTAAGATATTCATTTTTCTTCTTCTTAGTTTTAACAAACGTTTTCGATCATTCGATCATCATCAGGTTCATGCTGGAGGTCGGCTACGCCTTGGGTTTTTATACTTCATAATTACCACTGCTGCTCGTTTTTTAGATAGTACATAAAGGTCTATGCACCTGACCTAATGGACAGCTCCCATTGGCCTAATGAATCATGAGTTTTAGAAATAAATGTTCAACAACTACAGGCTCTTATTATAATTCCACTAGTGCATCATTTTACCATATAAGGGCAAGAGAACATGCAAAATATGCCAGCGTATTACACAGTAGCTCACACACGCATGAAAAACATAGCAAAAATGGCTCAAAAACTTCAGGAAACAAAGAAACAAAATCAATGGTGGAATAATAATAAACCCCTTATTTGATGGTTTGACATTTTACTCATTGCTCGTATTTTTCCTCGCCCCTACGGGCTCAGAAAATTACTACGCAACTCGTAAAATATCCACGCGTATTATCTGTCAAACCATCAAATAAGCTGTATTTATTATACATTGTACTCAGTATCTGTATTCTCATTAGTCGAGAGCCTACAGATAATTCTAACTATCAGTGCGCGCCAGCGATATTTCAGCGGTCTGGTGGTTATCTGTAGGCAGTTATCTGCAAAAACGAGCCTGCGTAGGTCAGCGGATTAGTTGTTATCTGTAGGTTACAACAGTGCTGTCATTTCAATCCTCATTCATTTGATGTTGTTGTTGGATTGCTTTCAATCCACATAGACAATGTATAATAAAACAATGATTGAATTCGGTTTTCAATTGATGAAATCCAGAATTATCAATGTCTTGGCAAATATAATTGGCCTCAGCCTACGGCTTATAACACTTACCTCTACATTGATAATTCCAGATATCAACAAAACCTCATCCAATAATTGTTTAATATTTGCAGGTTAAAAAGATAAATCATACATGCCATGTGCAGTACTTGTATTTAAAATTAAGGAACGTCCACACGTATGCGGATATTTTTGAATCCGCAACTTTTTTGAATCCGCAGCGAAAAAGTTGCGGATTCAAAAATATCCAGATATGTGTGGATGGGGCCTAAATAAAAATACTACATACATTGCATAGCACCTGTAGATAATGTTGCTATGGTGATGAAAATATAATATTAATATTATAAAATAATCTAATCCTAAAATAATTAAAGAAATTTAAAATAGGAAGAACAAAGAGACATTTTAGAAAAGCACAATTAAGCTCAGACAATTAATGGAACGGTATCAAATTCAACTGCATCTGCAAGACTCATGAATGTAAGCTTATTTAGAGGGATAACTTAGCCTGAACTTGCAAAACAATGTTGAAATGGAACACCTGCGAAATATATACAAAATGTATGCATAGATAGTGTGGTTTATAAACGTTCCGAAATATACCATGAAGATTTCCATATAATTTATTGATTCCATGGATGTAAATATCAAATTTAGTTTTCAAAACAAAAGCAAATATAATAATTGTCCATTTCTTCGTATAAATTAAAGAGCAAGAAAAATTCGATCTGAAAGACGAGCAGAAACACTAGTTGTTAGAGACTACCTACATGGAATTCTTTATGTGTTCTATAGAAACCGCTTTAATTTAGTCACGATACAACTTGAAATTACCAAGAGATAAACAATGGGGCAATGACAGGTTTTGCTTTCTTGTCTCTTGACAAATATTAAAGCTTTAGCTTAACATCACTAAGCGTATATGTTTTAATGATGAAAGTAAGTTTCCCACTGTATACGGTATTATTTAATCCATGTTTTTACCTCAAAGTTATTGTTGTCCGTGTCAGAAGCGATAGCTGAACGAAGATACTCGATGAGTTTCGACACAGCTACGAACCCTGTTCCTTCAGCATCACAAGCATAGAAAAGGCTATCTAATATTGCTTCTTCGGTAACTCTAGACACCTCTTTTTCCTGTGGCTATAACAGAAAGCAATATCAACCGGTCTTACACAGATCATTAACCACGAAGACAAGAAAGTAAGTAAACAAAGCGTGTTAAATGCGAACGATCAACGTGGTGTATAATTTCAAATATACATTAAACTTCGACCTTCCCCCCTCACATAAAAGGTATTAAATAACATGTGCACTTACCTCTGTGTCCATACTTCCTTTTCAATGAGGATAAACTAGGATTATTTCCAAAGGGCAGTTAAAAAGGTCGTGAAGTGTTCACAACTCGTGTTTTACCAATTCCTCTTCGCTCGCTTTCCCTCCATTTGTCAGCAACAAAACGCGAGAGAAATTCACCTCTTGCAAGTATAAATAATTCAGAAAGTCAGGAGAGTAACTTAAGTGACGAAACCGCTAAAATAACGAGGAATACGAGGCATTTTTGGTGCAAAAAGTCAGCGAATAAATTAAGTTATTTTAAGCGCCTCATATTTGAAGGAGAACGAGGTTTGTATACACATCCTTATTTGGAAGTCTATTGTCTACATCACTAAATATGGATTTGCAGCGCGTCACAATATCTCTTGGCAACCCAAAAATGGCGGGAAAATATTCGAACAAATAACGATCGTTTCACCGGCCTGTGCGCACTAATGTAGAGCCTAGCTCTGTTGTGTGACCCTCACCATACATCTTATAATTATCTTAGTATCTTTTTTTTTTCTTTTTTTCCCTGTTATTCGGTAGAGTGCAATTTAGAAAAGCGTGAAATAGTACAGGAGCCTGATAGTACTAACTTTAAATAGTCCTAAATAGTGCTATTTCTATTGTTTTCCATTGTTTCATTAGTGCTATTTAGTACTAATTAGTTATTTAGTTTTCAAGCTTTTCTAAATTGCACTCTATGGTGGAAGTTTTGTAAATAAAAATAAATAGATAGTTTTATTACTCGGGCACTTCCGGAGGAAGCCCGAGTTATAAAATGCGTTTTCTTGAATTGAACTTCCGGAGGAAGCCCGAGTTATAAAATGGGCTTTTTTTTCGTTGGCCACAAACGGGTCGAATAGCTTCCGGACGCGTATCGAATTAAATCCGAAGCATTGTTCGCTCTACGAACGCAGGCTATCGACGCCACAAGGGAAGCGACGGATTTCATTTTCCAGTAGATTTTGTTTTGGTAGACCCCCGTGTTGGCTCGATTTCCAGCCGTTTAAAGCGGTACTGGGACCAAAATCGAACAGTTTCTTGACCGATTTTAATCTATAGAAGTACAAGACCGGGTTCTCTGTGGTATCGTTTACCACAGGGAACCCAACATTTTCAATGGCCAAAAATATTTAAAAATTCGAAAATTTTAAATGCTACAATTTGGGAGGAAGAACTTCAAAATACGGAAGTCTTGAAAATCAGCTAACGCTTTCGTTTGCCAAGTTTCGGTGGAGTTTTAACCATTTTTTCTTGCCTCTGAATCTTGGAGCGCACCACAGGGAGCCCAAATTCACATATTCACTCTTCGGAACGCATTCTTCGCCAATTCAAAAACACTTCAGTTTTCAAAACCAAAACAACACACATGCATTAGAAACGTTGAATAAAGCTTTAAATCGCTGGCGAAAAAGATTTTAGTAATCGTGCCTGTTTTCGGAGAAACCAGGGATTTGGAATGAAATCCCGTAAAATCCGGTTTTTCATGATGTCCCAAAATTTGCGAAATTTTCAAATTGCTTCATTTCCAACAAACAGAACAGAACATTACATCTACATTTACATGATTAACTTGCAAAATCTTGATGGACATACGGCTATAGCTTCAGTGCAAAGTTCAAATGGAAATACAACTTTAACGGTATACCGTAAACACACAGGATAGAGTGCAATTTAGAAAAGCTTGAAAACTAAATAACTAATTAGTACTAAATAGCACTATAAATTCAAGGTCGAAGAGACAAGCATTTACTTATTAGCTGTATATCAGTTTGTAATACCATGATTACCGAGGAAATAGAGTTTTCCGATTTAGCGGAAACGGAACGACTTTTTCCGTCTATTCAGTTAGCATGACAATGAAATATTATCATCTATTTTATCGTTACACAATGAGGGATAAAGAGGTGCAATATTTTAGCCCCGTTCGCATGGCATGGGCTAATGAACAATTACCCACAAAAGCATCCTCGGAAACCCAGAGGTTGTGGGGAGGGGGGAGGGGGGAGAGCGGGGTGGGGGTGGGGGGTGAAGGAGAAGGACTGAGGGGAGGGGAAAGGGGGAAAGGGGAAAATGCCACAAAGGATAAAGAAACTTCCAATTAACAACAGACAATCACTACTATTTCAGTTTTTGTTTTTATCAGGTTTATTCTCTAATACCCTCTAATGTAGCTTCAATCATTTTGCGACACAAAGGACTGGTTATGTAAAATGTTCATCGGTTTAAAAAAAAAAAATTCTTTCTTACTGGTAGGCAAACATTAAAACCGCCGTAACTCTCTCAATTTCAAGCGGAATGGCCTAGAAATTCCTACAGAGGTAAAGGACAACACAAGGAACAAGTACGAGGCGAAGAAAGGCAAACGATTTTTATTCATTTATTCAAGTACACCAGAACAAGAAAGCCCATACATTTACTGTATTTACGCCACTGATACTGAGCTTGGGCTACCTGTGCTGAAAATCGTAACCGCTTCAGTTTGCATGCCATATGTCGAGGCATATATGTGGACCTGTATTAAAGCGCTATACTATACATCGTGTTTCAGTGAAAAGGGTTTTCAAAAGTAAACCAACACACAAGTAAGCATTTTATCAGACGAAATTTAGACATACAAGTCTATCTGTTCTGTAATTTGTATCGTATTAAAGCATCATGCAAAGCGATTAGCGCGCAATTCGTCGGATAAAGTGCTTTCTTCTATTTGAAAGAAACCCGCAAGTAGATATCACAAAAGGAAGAAACGGTCTGTTGTGTCGAAACACAGACGATATAGAACTGTAAATGTTTATAAAGCCCAGAGAGTGTTCTATCTTCACTCTCAAGGATCGCAGTGATCTGTTCGCCTGACGTTGTCTTCTGTTGCGGGCAACTCGCTGAGGTACAATCAGTGGAATCCTTGCCGGGTAACCTCCATCGGCAAGCAGCCTAGTGCGTCGTGGCAAGTCTCTATTTCTGTGCCGACCAATTCTAGGAATCATTTGGTAAGTCCTAGCGTCATTAAGATGTCCAGGAAACCTGACAAAAGTAATGCATGATGCTCTTAAAATGAACCACTTTTTGCTGTATAACACGGAGGGATTATTTTAACTGCGTATGTTCAATGGGGAGAGGGGAGGGGGAGCTTTTATAACTGTTTTAATTTTTTGGTGAATTCGGTCGAAAGGTTGAAGTTCTGAGAATCCCTAGATTGTTGTGTTCACGTAGCCATCCAGTTATAATAATAAAATGAAGAATGAGTTAATTTGGGCAGAAAACCTCTAGAGACAACATTTGACTTTAATACCCTGTTACTAGAAGAACAATCATACCATCAGCCTGATCCACTACCACTTGAGAGGACATGACATGGCATCGTTTATTACCACGATAAAATTGGGCTTGTCTGGGTCCAGAAGGACGCCGTACTCTATGGATAGTACCATCAATCATGCCAACTGCATTTGGAAAGTGCGGTAAGGTGTCTAGAAAACTTCGCCACTTGTTAAGGTTATGCCAGGTAATGTAGTAGCTGTAGCGAATAAATAAAATTGGAACAATATGGTAGATTTCTTCTGCCACTGTACTCTTGCTTATACCAAAAATATAGGCAAGGACATGGATCTTCAGATACTGCCTCAGCCAAATGATTACCAACAGCACTCTATTTTTTACGTCCAGGATACATCTGCGCTTTCGATTGCTTATTGGAACGCGTGGTAGGTGTCTTGGTTCGGTGACATCGAGATATATCTCTTGTACCAGGATGTCCAATGTCTGCGGTGTCTCGCCAGTAGAATACCAGAATACGTGAGGGTGACGCTCAATTAGTGCCCAAACATCTCTCCCTGTATTTCTAAGTCCATGAAAATGCGGAAATAGTCGCTCTATCAAACTCCGGTGTTGTCCATCAAAAGACGACAGAATAATGAGAATGACGAGCAATGAATTCATCACTGAAGTAAGGAACAAAGACGGTGGTATCGTTGATGTCATCATTTACAATGCTTTTCAGCAACAGGAACGAAGATATTAATACAGAGTAACTACTGACTAGAAAATTGGGAGGAGGTGGCGGACAATCCATGGCTATCATGCAACAGTATGGTCATTATGAAAATCGGAAGTACGTCTTGCATGGTAACTATATTTATGACCCGAGAATATTTCACAGTTTTTGTGGTGGCAGAGGTATTCGGCAAGTTTAACTTTCGCGCAAACATTTCACATGCAGTTGTTCACACGATGTTGTGATGTCCCATGGGCTTAACAAGTTTAACTTTCAAACAATCAAAAAACACATAGTTCTTGGTGGTACGACGACGTTTAGGTGTCTCATGAGTTTCACAAGCTCAACGGCGTTTCACAGTTTTTCTGTTGGTGCGCAATTTGCTGATCCCGGACTTCACAAAATTATTTCAAAATAGCATCTTTCAGTGATAGCTCCATTTCGGTATGAATAGATGCACACTACTGAGCAGTGCCGTGTGTGGAAGCCTTGTATTCGCCGTCAGTATAGGATGACTGAAGAAAATATTTTCCTTAGAGCTGCGATGAGTGGAAACATTACTTTGCCTTCGACTTCCAATTCTACGCCGGCAAACCAAAAGAAAACAGCTATACGATCCGCAAGAAAGGCCCCCAACCATAAATACAGCGAGATAGAGGACTTGATAATCATGCAAGCAGTGGAAAAGTGCGGTCGAGAATGGAGAGGTGTATTGACATTCCTGAAGAAACACTCTGACGTTCTTGGACAAGAGGGTGAGATATATAACCTTGCTGACCCAAATGACAAAAAAATGCAAGAACGCATCCGCAAACGAACTGCGAAACTCATGAATGGGCGTCAGTCATTTCAGAGGTAAGGCGCCGTATATATTTCCAAGAAACTATTTAAAGATTTGAGCTGATAATAACACTGACAACTTTGCTTGTTTCAGCAAAGTCCTCCCAAGTTCTTCCAACGTGAACGACGAATTCATAAGCGATGTAGGCTCAAGTCAGGAAGTAAGCGATGAAGAAAAACCAAACTCCGACATCCAAGATGAAATGGCTCAGTAAAATTGCTGCCAAAGTTCAGAGGAAGGAGGACAAGTATGTCGTCCAAGCTGGTCGGACAAGAAAGCGTTTGGTGGTGAGCCTAATGAAGTCCTCCACAACATTAAACGAAGAAAGAGGAACACGAAGAAGACAGGTGAGAATTGTAGAAGGGATAGAAATTTGTTACTACATCACGTCTAATGAGCAGGGTTTTCGTGCGTGTGTGCCGCGCGCGCTATACTATCTTTCGAGGAGCTAGCAGTTCCGAGGACAAACTGAACTATTTGGCGAGTTCTTTCATACAACGAGTACTACCTGACTAAATAGATATGACACTCAGCGACCTGGACTTGTAGGTCGAAACGACTACCGTCGACTATACATTGTTGCATGCATTGGGCGTATATTACTAACTTCAATGACTCTATTTTGTTTATTTTAGTAAGACCGGGAAGAAGCCCAAAGCAAAGAAATCCAAACGGACAACAAAAGACAAGATTGGAGATCTTCTAGACATGATACCTGGATTTCTATCGTCAGCCAACACGGCTGCCGAAACCCACACGAAGGCCCTCAAGAAATGGCAAACGAAGCAAGGATTGGATTCCTCAAACAGCGACTAGTAGAAATGATATACCAATGTATACGTCGTAATAAACTATATCGGCTATTAAAACGTGTTGTTTGTTTGCCGTGATAGGTCTAACTGGGGGGAATTAGTTTGGCCTCCACTATAAAACAATGCTGGACCGTGCTCCGGTCTAGAAATCCTGAACCCTGTTGTGACAATTGCAATCATGTCCACGACCAAATGTCGAAAATACCACACACGACATTATATTTTCAAACTTAAAAAAATAAAAAAATGGCGCGCTTTTTTGTTGTGCATGGTACACGCCATTTTCGCGCACATATGGTAGGTACCCAGACACGGTGCGCAGACACGGTGCGCAGACACGGGCGCCAAAAACAAAACTCGTACATACTGGCATAGGTGCCCAACGAGTTCTGTGCCTGGGTTTGAAAGGAGCCCTTAATCTCCGTAGTTCCGGCGAAATTTAAAAATTATAGGCTTTGTATTTTGTGCATAGAATAAAAGGCCTCAGTGATTCGTGATATGTAAAAAAAAAAATATTTCACCTAATGTGAAATCAATTAGCCATTACCAAAACGAGCAGGGGACTGGGACCAAGTCCGTAAAACTAGTTCAATAAGAAACTAGCAAAAGTGGACATCATTTTCTGAGAGAACAGATCAAACTTAGCTAGTCTGGAAAGTTTGGTGAACTTCGGCTTAATATTGACGATGCTAGAGGGCATCAAAGATGTCTATTGTCACATACAAACTCTGTAATTTTTTGATGTTGTCCAGCCAAACCATACATTCACTGTAAAATTTTGGCTGGACAACACAATTTCAAAAGTTTATAATTCCGACAGAATTCGCTCAAATCACATCCCACTTTGCACAGATACTAATTTCAACATGCTCTTTCATGTCATAAACTTAATTTCGTAATTGCATTAATTCTAATAAACTCGTTCCCAGTCCCCTGCTCGTTTAGGTAATGGCTAATAATAACGTCATATAATTCAAAATCCATGCATTTTCGATGCTATTATTTTACTGATACATCTCGAAAAATTATTTAGCAAAATATTGTCAATTAATAAAGCTTGAAATGATAGATAACAATTGTACTTACCGTCTTGTCTTGATTTCTTGCGATTGTGAGCGTTTTTTAGCGATTTTAGGTACCTCTCCCTTTCCCCTACTAAAGAGACTAGAAGTAATTTACTTCTCTTTAGTAGGGGAAGGGGAGAGGTACCTAAAATCGCTAAGAAACGCTTAAAATCGCAAGAAATCAAGACAAGACGGTAAGTACAATTGTTATCTATCATTTCAAGCTTTATTGACAATATTTTGCTAAATAATTTTTCGAGATGTATCAGTCTTACATTCTCTTCACAAGTATACAGCCTGGGTTACCTGTGGTTTTAGTAGTTGTAAGTTGTTGATTCATTATGCAGCTCTTTTGTTCTAGTTTGTCACCTTCTCTTGTGCATCCACCTTCCGAACGCTCTTTCGAAATAAGCTAATCTGCAGTATTATAATAACAATAGACAAAAATAAAAGCAATGTAATATCACACAATCGCTCTAATTTTACGATAAAAGGCCAATGTTTTCTTAGAATAAAAACGTGTCATTAATACTGTCCTAGCAGATTGGCATATTTCTGAAAAGCGTTCGGAAGGTGGAATGCACAAGAGAAGGTGACAAACTAGAACCAAAGAGCTGCATAATGAATCAACAACTTACAACTACTGAAACTCATTTACGCGCCAGCAATGTCATCCGCTGACTGTATGAAATTGTTCGCCATGCGCTTCTATGGTCTGTACTCTTATCGACCATAGAAATGACGTCAGAAAATGATCTGAAAACTCGTCCAGTGGTGAATTCAATGTTCGATATCTTGTAGTATACGCCGTTTCCAAAAGCTGATAGATCAGGAAATCCCTTGGCAATTGGTGCGGACAAAGTTTTCGAGTAGAATTAAAACTGACGTCGTATTACGTACGTGTCGACTCGGCCTTTACTTTACGGACACCCGAATTTTACGGACGTACACCGGATATATATTACGGACACATACAGTCTACCCGGTTTTTAAATACGGACACTTTATTTTCGTAATGTATGAAATAAGCTCGATTTGGTCTTAACTTAATTCAGGCGTTCTGTGCAAAGCTACAACGTGAAATGCCTATGTTTGACGATGCAAAGAGAACGAGAACGTCAGTTAGTTATTTGTGAAGATAGTTGTTTTCAGTCAACGACAAAAAGACGATATCATTCACGAAAGGGGACGTAAAAATAAGTATATTTGGCGGTTTTAAATTTGGGATGCCTCAGAAACTTTGCAAAACAACAGACAAACTGAACAGATATCCTAAAAGAAAGCGACTTTGTGTCTTGGTAGTACTTTTAAATCTGAGACCCCCTAATCGGTATCAAATCGTGGATTTCAAACCCTAAATGGTACGAGCATCCCCACCAATTTATCTCATATGGGAATCGGCCCTCGTCCCCGGGATGTTGGCACTGAAATATGTTGATATCAATCACTGAAAGATCCTCAGAAGCTTTGGTTTGTTAACCGCCGATCACAGGAGATCCAGGCTGAAATTTAGCCAATTTTAATTTTAATTAAAAGCATCTGATATATAAGAACCAGTTCAGCCTGACAAATCAAGCAGGTTCCTATGTGAAAAATGACTAAAGCTCAGAACACACAGGGACAGTCGCCGTGCTGAATACTATGCAGAAGTATTATATTTACTATACAGTTGTTGGGTTGTTAATGTGAATAATAATAATATTAGACCTTTCAGTGTCAACAGTTCACTAATTAAAACAAATTGTAAGGAAATACACCATACTGTATCAGGAACAATTACTGTTTTTTTGCCCTGTAAATAAGAACCTGTTAGAACCTATTCAGCCTGATTTCTCACTAGACACCCAATATATATAAAGAACCATTTCAGCTCTTAGTGGGTACATACAGCTTCCATTTGCTAACTTAGAAGACCTGAAGAGAGCAGACATGTGGGCGTTGGGGATGACATTGTTCGTCCTTTTAAACCCTGGTGCCAAATATCCTTATAAGAGAGAGTTTGAACAGCCCAGAGACCATCGCAAGAGTGTGATAGACCAACTAGAGATACTTCTAAAGAATAAACAACACCCAGTCGAACCTTTGAAGTATCAACATCAACATTCGACCAACTGGTATACAATCTACAAAATCTATGAAGCTTGCACCTCGTTTGATGTCAGAGCTAGGCCTGACGTTTCGACTGTCCTGAAGATGTTGGAACAAGAATATAGGGATACATCAATCAATCACCATCTGCGCGGAAGCCAGGCTTCAGCCCTGGAGTATCACGACGAAATGGTAGCCAGAAATGTTCAACGTGGAAAACATGCATGCCAGTGATATTGTAGCAGCTCCACCTATCCATAGCGATGGTACAAATGCTTGTGCATTCCTTTCCGTGATGATTGCCCACAAAATCCACCAGGTCGCAGGTAATGGCCGTCCAGCATGGCCTGAAATTTGTGAAGTTGCAGAGAAAGTAATAGATGAATTACGTAAGAAAATTAACTCTCACAGAAATATTGAAGAGCATTACGATGTAATTGAGGCATACTCCATTCTAAAGCAAGCCAAATGTGAAATTGACACCTATGAATTCTCCGAGGAATTCGTAGATCCGCACTACTTTTACTCCCAAAAAGGTATGTCCGCACTAAAAAGTGCTGTATTATCAATGACAACCGAGAAGTTAACTGTGGCTATTTATACTTATGTCTTTCTTCTTGATACTCATCCTGTGTCAGAATCAGTTGGCGGAAGAAGAAAAGGCATGCTCAAGTTGTTTCCCGCCACCAACGAAGCCTCTGTAGAGGAAGTATGTATAGAATGACTCCTACCAGTCCTTTTCTTTCATGAATAAAGTCGAAAGGTAAGATGTCTTTTTTGTTGACATTCCGCATGCAGGTGCATATTAATACATTAAAATGTATTGTCAACTTGCAATGCATTAAGAAAGTTAATTTTGTTACGTGACAGCTTTTTGAAACATCTTGATAATCACGATATCTCTATTGCGACAGAGCTCTAAAAAGAAAGTATGACACCATTACCTGCGGAAATGACGATATCACCTCATCGAATACGCTGAAAAAGGTTGGTTCACTATAACTACAATTTTACATATAATGTTTTCGTTATGGTATACCTTTTTACATTACAAGAATTATTATAACATAGCATTGATATAACGCGCGCTCTGATTGGCTAATTAGAGTGCGCGAGCGTGCATCCATAACTCAATGGACGCACGTTCACGTCATCGCCATAGCGCGCGCTCTGAAATCAATTGGAAAATAAAATTGTTTTATTTGAATTTGCAGTAACTATGTTATAAAAGGAATGGTCAACGCTTCAGCTGTGCGTCCATCGAGTTATGGATGTACTTGGTCGGCTGATAAGTACTCAAGAAGCTAGAGCGTGCGACTCTTACGCTTCTCTCGTGCTTAGCCACAGGCAACCCAACCATTGTTTCTGAGGCTATTTATAATTATTAAAAAAAATTATATTTGCATGCGCGCGTCTTTTTTTATGGGTTTCCTGTGGTAGAGCGCCCGCGCGCGCGAGAAAATTTAATTTTGACATTTTGCACCTCATGGACCGATGTGCGGTGCACGCAGCTGGTGCACTTTTTCGTGAAACATTCGGGATTTTACCTTCGAGAGGACATCGGCAAGCGCTCGTCAAATCTGAACTGTGCTCTTTTTGGCAAGTTTTAATATTGATATGTTCACTAAACATAAGTCAAAACATCTACAATATGCTTTATTTGTTTTCTGTTTTGATTTTTATAAAGTATTTGTTTTGTGTTTTGATTTTTATCGATTAAAATGCTTTAAAATTGAGGCATTGTGTTTTATTAATGCTGAATAGTCTCAATATTTAGTCCTGCACAACACATTTTTGCTATCAGTACTTGTAAACAAAATGTCAAACAACGTATTTATTTCAACAATCAGTTAAAATAAGTTTACTAGCTTTTTACGGCACTGTTTTGCCGTTCTTTCTGTGTAATTTATTCACTATATTGATCAGTAATATCATGGATAATATGAAATTAAATAAATATTATGCAAAGTTAAACATCGGAGTTCGTACAATTTTTAAGCACTTAATTGGAAGCGATACTTACATTCTTAGGAAACCCGTATTTAATTACTCTGTGTTTCTCTCAATTGGTAGCTAGTAAGCTTATTTGCTAAATGAATTGTACTATTTCAATGACAGGCAGCCGCTTCATGGGTCCTTCATAAGTCGTCCATCTAATCGCCATTCATGACTCCTTCGATGTCAGTGAATAAGCCAGTTCACGCTGTCGGCCGCCATTTTGAATTGGGGCAAACGCGGCAAAATTGATAGAAATCTGGATCACTTTGACTTGCCGTAACTCCGCTCGACTTCGTTGGATTTTCAAAATTTAAACTTCGATAATCAGCAGGCATGCATATGAGTTGTTGGAGTGAAAATAAGACCAATGTAGGTGTTTTAACTACCTTTTACGAGTCAATCTTCTTTTCACGAATGGATCTTAAAATTTCGAGCTAATTTGCATATTCACGTGCCGAACGTTTTATTTTGAAAACAAAAATCTTTTTTTCTCGATTTGTAGCCTTCCAATACCCATGATATTATAGGACATCAATAACAAAGAACACATATTTTCTAAAATGGTAAGTTTTTAAAAATCCAATGAAATTGAGCGGAGTTACGGCAAGTCAAAGTGATCCAGATTTCTATCAATTTTGCCGAGTTTGCCCCAATTCAAAATGGCGGCCGACAGCGTGAACTGGCTTATTGAGTTCGTCTATATTTTTGCTTGAGATGGTTTATGTAATGGTTTATGCTGTGTTGGCGTTCCGGCCTTGTGTTTTAAGAACAACTGTAAGAAAGTACAAAATTATGTCAAACACTTTCTAGATGAGATACGGTCAAAATGTTTAAATTTAGTATTATGTTATTGGCCTATATAGGCACTATTTTCAGCGGTCTTTCCCACTATATAAGCTAGCATGCATACAAATTAGCCCACTTCACACGAGGAGTCGTACAGGCAGCATGTCTAACCCGTTTGTGCACTGAAAAGAACATCGCCCAGCCTAATCGCCTGGATCTCTTGCTGGTGCTGCTCAAAGAGTGAAACAAGCTTTAATTCGTACCACTCGCTGGTAAATCTACTGTCAAGAAACCAGCCTCAGAGTCCTTCTCGGCTATGCTCGGCGTCCACTATCATGCAGTCAACTGCCAAACGAGCTGCTCAGCGGCATGACCACGAGGTGACATTCTGTATATGAAACGTTCTCTAGCCTTCATTTCGTTTTCTAGTCAGGTTTTCAGGTTGACATGTGTTCGTTTACATTAGCGGTACTGAACTAGATTTTAGCAGGCCACAGGGATGGCAGTACGAGATTTACTCCACGCTTTTGCATTGGCATGGTCGACCCGACCTCGTTTAGCCCATACGCATGTCTCTGGCCACAGGGCTGGCACGTGTATAGCAATATAATGTGTTAATTCATTATATTAGCCACATGGTTGGCAATATATTCATTGCGGGTTAACAATTGATTGTTGAATTTGGTTTATTTGCCTACTGCATTTGTGATTGGTCACAGAGATGACGAGTATCTTGTCTGCAGTTTGCTATGGATCACAGAGCTGATAAAACGAGTGCTTATGCATGTCTCTGGCCACAGAGCTGGCACGTGCAGCAATAGAATGTGTTTAGCCACAGGGTTGGCAAGATATTCGTTGCGGGTTAACAATTGATTGTTGAATTTGGTTTATTTGCCTACTGCATGACAGTTGGTCACAGAGATGACGAGTATTTTCTCAGCCGTGTTTTCTATGGATCACAGAGCTGATAAACGAGTGTTTTCGCATGTCTCCACAGAGCTGGCACGTGTAGTATTAGAATGTGTTGAGCCACTGGGTTGGCAAGTTATTTTAATTTACTGCATGCGAGTTAACAATTCATTGAACTGTTTGTTGGTTTGTTGGTTCGTTCGTTTTGTGAGTTTTACGAAAATTACCAACTGCATGAGTGTTGGTCACAGGGATGACTTCCGCTCCGTGAAGCGCTATTTTCGTTAGTTCTCGCTCGGCTTTGCGGGCAGTTTTTTTTGTAATGGTCGCATATATGACGATATTAGTTTAGTAACGTTGTGTAAATTACTTTTTACATGTCACAGAATTGGCAATGGCTTCTCCACTAGTAACGTGAGTTTGTTTTGCCACAGAGTTGGCGGCGAGATTTGAGTTCGGCAAGCATATAGTTTCGAGTCGCTGTGTCAACGCCATGTACAATGGCTGATACCTCCTTTTGTTTTTTGATTTTGAAAACTATTCGAAGACAGCAACCAGCCTTCCGTGGAGGCGTTGATTGCGAAGCTAATGTGTATTCTCTCCGCAAGGGGGGGGGGGGGGGGGGGGGGGGGGGGGGGGGGGGGGGGGGTCTCCTTTTATTTTCCCCAGTGACAGTGCTTGGAGGGGTCTCTAAAGCACCCTCTCGGATTACCGGGCGCCAAGGCTGTCACTCCCTGGGTTTCATTTTGGTGACAACATTATCATGTTGCCGTCTCTCAGTTCTCATGTTCCTCAACATTTATCAGGTCCTTCTTCGATCCTTCTTCCTTTTGCCAGTTCATCACTGGAAACCGTATCATACCCACAATGGGAATTACTTACTCACTGTGATCCACAAGAGGTGCATGTTACGCAGGACAAATTGGATCTCTTATGACGGCGCTCTTCTACTAGCCCAGGGAGTGGCAGCAGAAAATGCCCATATTTATGCGATCATATCGACACTTGTGATTCCGGGCCGCGAGTATTTACAGATATATCTAACCATACGCCACGTGATCCCGAATGTTTTGTGGTAGGGGACCGATACAGGGAAACAGCTGTTTTCGGATCCTATTTTATTTTTGAGATTGGGAGGAGTATAACTCCAAGGCCTCAAGGAATAGATTACAGCTAGCCGCATAGAGTAACCAACGTTTCTTCCCTACCCATAGCTTAAAGAGTGAAGGGAAGCCGGTGGAAATAGATTACTATTTATATATTGTATATTTATTTATTGTAAGTTATAGTCGAGCGTTTTTTGCATGAGCCACTGGCTCGGGAGATTGGGTAACCACTCCCTACGTTATCGACTTGAAATGTATTTCGATCACTGACAACTACACAAGTCAACTTGTATAGCTCAGTCATAATTTATGAAACATAATTTGCTGAGGAACTCAAGCAGCCCTTCTGCCCTTGGCAAGTCCTTTTATTGCTGGTTTTCATTAGACGTTACTTCCGGTCTCGTGAGGAATTTTCATCAGCTGAATTGCACCTTTTCAAAAGAATACTCTCTGGTTGATAGCACATGGAGGGCAGTGTTTGCCCGTCATTTGAAGCAAATAATGAGATTCAAGGAGTTTTAACAGCTGATTGAAAGCCAGCAATTAGCGAGAACATTTAGAGCAAATACTACGTTAAGCTAGACCTCGACAAAACTACTTTTAGTTGAGCTTTACTTTTCAACAAAAATTTCCGGCGTGTGTTGAGTCCAACAATCAACATCCAATTCTCCACCATTCAAAATGAAAATAGACTACTTACAAATCGTCCAATTTCTTCTAAAGTTACTTAAAATTGACGTGAATTGTGAACTTCTAAACTTACCATGGATAAGAAATAGAATCCAAACGCTTACACCGAAAAAATAGTTTTTGACAACATGAACTTAATGTTGTGAAAGAGAATTATTCAAAGCTTCACTTGGGCTGGTTTCCGGAGCAATGGAGCGAAATTATGGCAAACGGTGAATTATTTTCTGTGCCGAGCTGGCGCTTCAAAGCGGTAATATAAGACATATCTAACTTTCTTGAGGAAATAAATTTTGTCTTCAGTTCCCCTTTAAGAACTTTGTCTACACGTTTCCATCGCAAAATACCCAAATGCGCTCTCTGAGAAGGCAGCCTCACATTTGCAGAGGCCTGAGTGTTGGATTGAGTTTGGGATGCTTTGAGTATGGGTTGTGTTGATGTGGGATTTAAGCCTGTTAATTATCGTAAAGGGCTGACGCGTAAAGCTTGCTTCCTTTCTCATCTCCTTTAAGCGCAGAAGGGGCTGCTGGAAATAGATTACTATGTTCAGCGGTCTCTCCGGCGATTATAAAGGAGATGAATTGATTACCATAACACACTTCGTGCAAGACATACTATTTCCAAACCTAATCAACCAAGTAATTTTAGGTTTCCAAAGAAAATGGTGGGAAAACAGCAGCGCGCCTTTCAAGAAAGGTGGTTTAGAGATTATCCCTGGCTACACTATGTTGAAGAAAACGAGATGGGTTTTCAAACTGGAAAAAAAGCGCTGACCCGCTTCCAAGAGCACCACAAGTCAGATTGTCATATATTGGCTACCATATTGGCATTGTATCTTCAAGTGGTAATATACGTGAGATGACTAGCGCCGGCCGAGAAAGCCATGGTAGAAAATCGGCAATGTTTGGTTAGAATAATAGAAAGTGTTAAATTTCTGGCTCGTCAGGGCCTCGCCATGCAAGGTGACATCGATGAAGAATCTAATTTCATTCAGCTCCTTAAACTCAGAGCAATAGATCAGCCCGGCTCTGCTTTTTAATTGGCTTAATCGCAAAGATTCTAAATACACTTCGCATGACATACAAAATGAGATAGTATCTATCATGGTAGATATGGTCTCCCGAAAATTAGTTGAATACTTCCGCGACGGCTTTTTTTCGATCCTTTGTGACGAATACACTGATGTAAGTAACAAATAACAACTGACGCTTTGTATTAGATGGATCGATGGAGATATTGAAGCTCATGAAGATTTCTTGGAGTTTGTGAACATCCCTAATATTAGCGCTGACACTATAGTAGCTGCCATTAAAGATGTGTTTGTGAGGCATAACTTTAGACAAGTGTAGAGGCCAGTGCTATGCTGACGCAAGCAACATGTTCGGAAGCAAAACTGGTGTAGCAACGAGAATCTTACAGATTCAGCCAAAAGCTCATGCCATGCACTCATTGTCATGGCCACTCTCTCAGTCTTGGAATAAAAGATGTAGCCAAAAGCTGCAAGATATCGTCAAACGCAATGAACGCTGCTAAACAGATCACAACTCTTATTAAGTATTCTCCAAAGCGTGAGTTTCTTTTAGGACAAATAAAGCAGAATCTAGAGCTTGAAGACGACGAAGCACCCCGTGCTGGTAGCATCACTGTGTCCAACACGGTGGACGGTGAGAGCAAGTTGCTGTCGCCGCATTCTTGATAATTACTCAACTTTAATGGAAGAGTAGAAAGAGTGCTTAGCCGATCGGTTGCAACCTGATGTTGGAGGAAGAATACTTGGCTGTCAAGCCCAAATATGCAGACCTTTGACTTTTTCTTTGGACTAAGTCTTGGCGAGAGGCTATTCTCTCACTCTGATAACCTATCCAAAACTTTGCAGTCAGCGAAGATGTCTGCCGTCAGTGGCCAACGTCTAGCTAACCTAACCAGTACGGTACTCAAAAGCATTCGAAATGATGGAAGATTTTCAGCATTTTACTCAGTAGTCCTTAGTAAAAGCAATGGTTTCTGAGCCAGTCCTTTCTAGAAAGCGCCGAGCGCCTCCAAGGATTGAGATCGGAAGCCAACATTCCCTGACACTCCAGAAGATCATTATCGGCGTATCTACTTCGAAGCCATTGACCTAATGGTACGTAAACGCAATTGAACAGCGCTTCAATCAGCCAAGTTTTGCTATTTATGCCAAGATGGAGTCCCTGGTTATTAAAGCCATAAACGGGGAAACCTACACAGAAGAACTAGACTTCATAAAAACAGTATACCATGACGACATTAATTTGCAATCATTGCAAAGTCAACTGGAAGTCCTGCGCCAGATTCTAAAGGATGAAGGTCCAATGGAATGCTTTAATGACATCCTCTGCGCTATCAAGAAGCTACCTAAGCCAGAAAGGAACTTGATTGTCGAAGTAATAACCCTATGTACTCTCTTGGCAGTCAATCCAGCAACTAGTGCTTCCTGCGAAAGAACCGCAGCACGACGTCTGAAAACATGGCTGAGATCAAACATGACACAACAGAGATTCAGCAACGTAACACTGCTTAATTGCCACAAGAAGGAAATAGAGCAATTGAGTCACATAGAAATTGCCAATACGCTTGTTCAACGTAACGATAATCGCAAAAGGAACCTCTAATACTAAAGGCTTTGTTAAGACCCTGGATTTGCGTTTTTAATGTGGATGGTCAAAAATGCTATGAAAACGCTAGTGTGGACGCGGAATAATCGATGCATTTTCATTCGGATGAAAAGCATTTCCAAAACGAATTAGTACTGTATGAACAAGTTATTTTTCAGTAGCGTTTTTTGATTTTGAAAATGTTCAAATGCTAGCCCCCAATCCCTCCCCACCCCCACTTTTGAACGTGCTCCGCGGTCCCTGGTAAGACAGTTTTGGCCGCAGCGGAAGGATCGGAGGAAGTTGAGAATTATTATCAATAGCATTAGAGGGTAAATTAGCTTTTACTAACATACAGTATCACGAAGATTGGGAGAACGTCGAAAACGGCTACCGAGGGTGGTTGGTGAAATTAAACGAAAACTTAAAGACCGATTTAATTAATGAACATCGACGACCCATTGACAAACCCTATTCCAGATCTAAAGCTACTACCGTCTCAGAACATTTTCTTTCTAATAATCACTCTGCTTCTGAGCTTTTACTTATTCCTATACAACAAATATTTTCTTCCCGTGACTCTATTCGCAAGGGTAGAGAAGCTTATCTTATAACCAAAGCTAACACTCTTGAACCTAACGGCCTTATCAAACGCGACGAAACTTACTAATCCCCCCATTCATTCCATATTTTCAGCCATTTATTTTCTATTTTTATATGTATTTAGTTTATTTTTATCTCTTTTATCACCCACTTGTAACATTACACTATATATCGTTTTATTTTGTCATTTCCAATTTTGCAATATATATTTTACAACCATGTAAACTATCCATTTGTACCTGACGAAGTCTAGTTTGGCTAGTCGAAATATCGCATAAATCAAACAGTTATAACCTACGTTGTTTTGTTTTGTTTTAAATACATTTACCTCCATTTTGACCAAAGATCATCACTGATCGGGCGTATACAAGGCAGGATTGCTGTACATGGTCGTTTGCTTTCGTTTCACTATCTGAGAAGAGAAGAGAACGGAAGAGAAGAGAACGGAAGAGAAGAGACGAGAACGGAAGAGAAGAGAAGAGAAGAGACTGAAGAGAAGAGACTGAAGAGAAGAGACTGAAGAGAAGAGAAGAGAATGAAGAGAACGGAAGAGTTTTCGATTCGGCTAGCGATGCCAGACTGAGTAACTAGCACCAGCAGCAAGGAACTGGTTGCAATATTGTAGTGATTTTTCTGTTTTACCGGTTCAAAGGCCCTTAAGAATCAATTCATGAATGTTTAATGAATTCACTATCAATCCAAGGTCAGGTCAAAAGGGAACTCATTCTACTCGTGTTTAATCTATCTCGAACCCATCGACATATCATTATAGAATATTATTGATAAAAGAGCTCCAATTCAGTAGTACTGAATTAATTAACTTAATTGAGCATAGCAGTTTCCTAAAGAAAAGAAAGAAGATTAGTAAAGATTGAAGGATCCATAATAATTTGATGTAATCAGTCAAGAACAGGAAAATTATGGTGAGAGAATATGTATTAATTAATGCTTTAAGAGAACTTATTATTATTATTATATTATTTAATTTATGTTGATATAATTGTTTGATTTGTTGATTTGTTGACCTGACTATCTATAAAAGTGCTTGTATGTAATCTACCGGTCAAAACCATTTGATACTCGACCTGTTAGTTACTCGGTCATGGTAAATTCGTCAGGAGTGCATAGAGACACTTTACCCGCTTAAGTAAATCCTAAACGTTTAATTGTATCAATCAACCACAACATCATCAAACCTTTCAGTTGTACCAGTTTTAATACATTTCTTTGTCTTGATATTTACATGGCATGTTATGTTATTTAGTTACATTAGACCCTTTGTAGTGCTTAGAATCGAACTTTACAATAATATGTATAGGTGTGAAAGGTAAAATAAAATGAACGAATTGAAAATTACAAGATGAGCACTGGGAAAATGGTTGTCGAAAGAGTTCTAACTTTCTATCGATAAATTCCAACTAATATTAAAATTCCGTGCGCTGTACAAAATCTGAGTTCCCCATTGGCTCAAATCGAACACGTGGAGTGCTGTTATTAGCCGATAACGCACGACACGCATGATGAACATCGACAAATTTATCAATAAAGCTATTGCAGTTTTCACTAAACGACACTCCAAATGAGGACTTGGAATTTTCCGAGGTAAGTATAATTTAGAGTGGATGAAAAAAGCATTGAATATTTACGGCAGATTTAAAGAATTAGCATGTTTTATCGGTGAACACTAATAAATCAATAAATCAATCAAACACTCAACATTGTTTATTATTTGTCATTGTAGTACTTTAATTCGGTCGCCCATAAGTGCAAAACACAAAAGCCAAAACACAAACACAAAAGCCAAACACAAACACAAAAGCCAAAACACAAACACAAAAGCCAAAACACAAACACAAAAGCCAAAACACAAACACAAAATCCAAAACACAAACACAAAAGCCAAAACACAAACACAAAAGCAAAAACACAAAACAAAACAAAAAAACACAAAAAACAAAAGCCAAACACAAACACAAAACACAAAACACAAACACAAAAGCCAAACACAAACACAAAAGCCAAAACACAAACACAAAAGCCAAAACACAAACACAAAAGCCAAAAACACAAACACCAAAGCCAACAAACACAAACACAAAAGCCAAAACACAAACACAAAAGCCAAACAAACAAACACAAAAGCCAAAACACACAAACACAAAAGCCAAAAAAACACAAACACAAAACAAAACACAAACACAAAAGCCAAAAACACAAACACAAAAGCCAAAACAAAAACACAAAAGCCAAAACACAAACACAAAAGCCAAAACACAAACACAAAAGCCAAAACACAAACACAAAAGCCAAACACAAACACAAAAGCCAAAACACAAACACAAAAGCCAAACACAAACACAAAAGCCAAAACACAAAAGCCAAAACACAAACACAAAAGCCAAAACACAAACACAAAAGCCAAAACACAAACACAAAAGCCAAAACACAAACACAAACACAAAACAAAACACAAACACAAAAGCCAAAACACAAACACAAAAGCCAAAACACAAACACAAAAGCCAAAACACAAACAACAAAAGCCAAACACAAACACAAAAGCCAAAAACACAAAACAAAACAAAACACAAACACAAACACAAACACAAACACAAAAGCCAAAACACAAACACAAAAGCCAAACACAAAACACAAAGCCAAAAAACACAAAAGCCAAAACACAAACACAAAAGCCAAAACACAAACACAAAAGCCAAAACACAAACACAAAAGCCAAACACAAACACAAAAGCCAAAACACAAAAGCCAAAACACAAACACAAAAGCCAAAACACAAACACAAAAGCCAAAACACAAACACAAAAGCCAAAACACAAACACAAAAGCCAAAAAAACACAAACACAAAAGCCAAAACACAAACACAAAAGCCAAAACACAAACACAAAAGCCAAACACAAACACAAAAGCCAAAACACAAACACAAAAGCCAAACACAAACACAAAAGCCAAAACACAAACACAAAAGCCAAAAAACACAAACACAAAAGCCAAAACACAAACACAAAAGCCAAAACACAAACACAAACACAAAAGCCAAAACACAAACACAAAAGCCAAAACACAAACACAAAAGCCAAACACAAACACAAAAGCCAAAACACAAACACAAAAGCCAAACACAAACACAAAAGCCAAAACACAAAAGCCAAAACACAAACACAAAAGCCAAAACACAAACACAAAAGCCAAAACACAAACACAAAAGCCAAAAAACACAAAACCAAAAACACAAAAGCCAAAACACAAACACAAAAGTCAAAACACAAACACAAAAGCCAAACACAAACACAAAAGCCAAAACACAAACACAAAAGCCAAACACAAACACAAAAGCCAAAACACAAACACAAAAGCCAAACACAAACACAAAAGCCAAAACACAAACACAAAAGCCAAACACAAACACAAAAGCCAAACAAACACAAAAGCCAAACACAAAACCAAAACACAAAACAAAAGCCAAAACACAAACACAAAAGCCAAAACACAAACACAAAAGCCAAACAAAAACACAAAAGCCAAAACACAAAAGCCAAAACACAAACACAAAAGCCAAAACACAAACACAAAAGCCAAAACACTGAACACAAAAGCCAAAACACAAACACAAAAGCCAAAACACAATCACAAAATCCAAAACACAAATGCAAAATCCAAAACACAAACGCAAAAGCCAAAACACGAAAATAGAAATCAAAACACAAAGTCCACAAACAAATGCCAAAACACAAACACAAAAGCCAGAAGCCAGTTTGGGCTTCCTGTGCCTCCAACTCGGGACCTCAGCCGTATGGATTAAAAAAAAACAGATCTACAGATCTGCTTTTACGAGGCTCATGAATTTGGAAATTCCAATATTTGCAGACTTTCAATTTGTGCTACACCTGGCCAAGTATATGTTTTGCTTTTAATGTTCTCTAATTATTATTATTATTATTCCTCGAGCTCTCGTTTGTTTTCTTTCTGCTTCTATACTTTTCATAACTTTCATTTTCGATCTCGTGTAGACATTGGAACTGTGTCACGTGATATGGCGGCGGGAAAAAGAATATCACATGACTAAAGTTGAAGGTTCCAGATCATCTTAACATTTGTTGATTGCCTCGTAGGAACATTTCTTCTCAATGAGGCTTTTGATGAACGTTTCTTCGACAAATTCGTCAAGGTTCATATTGTCGTCAGTTAAAATGGCCGTTTGAGAAAAACGTAACCTGGCAACATCGAATGAACATGCATGACATTGAGGTTGAGAAATTTCAGAAGTGATCCCCTGTGAAAACAATTTTAAAATCTCTAAATTCAGAATCCCACGTACATGTACATTACCGAGAGTTCCAAAAACAAAATCGAAGGTCGATAATTTCCAAATTTAGAAAATAATTTCCACATTTTTCAATATCAGAAATAATTGACAAAACCAATATATCAGAAATAATTTCAAAATTCAGAAAATAATTTCAAAATTCAGAAAATAATTTCAAAATTCAGAAATCCTAAAATGTAAGTTCAGTTTGGCCAGGTGGTACACTGATCCTTCCATATGCATCAACTTGTGCAATGACCCTCTACTTACCCTCAGGATTGGAGAGCTATGATGAATTCACAACACTAATTGAGAAGTCTCCCAAAGTATATGGGTGCTTTGGGAGTGTTTGAAATGAGCTTGTATTCAGTTCTATGTTCTTTGCATTGTGAGAAACACTTGCTGAGAGAACACTTTAAAAAAAGGCTTTCATGACTTTCTTTATGGCTTGTTATTCTGTGAGCACAAATATTATTTGGTTTCATTTGGCCATCAAAGTTTAATAAAAGCCAAATCATTAGTTATTTTATCAAAAGTTAACATAAAACACATGTACTGTATTCTTGTTCACAGAATTGCAAAAGTTGAACGTTACATTGCCACACTGAGCAAAATCAGGGCTCGTTATTCAATTAATCTTTGTTGTTGACAAATACAAATTTGATGTATGAATTAGGGCCTAAATTATTTTGGCTTTTGTGCGGTTTGTGTTATGGCTTTTGCGCGGTTTGTGTTTTGGCTTTTGTGTTTGTGTTTTGGCTTTTGCGCGGTTTGTGTTTTGGCTTTTGCGTTTGTGTTTTGGCTGTGTTCGTGTTTTGGCTTTTACGTTCGTGTTTTGGCTTTTGCGTTCGTGTTTTGGCTTTTGCATTTGTGTTTTGGCTTTTGCGTTCGTGTTTTGGCCTTTGCGTTCGTGTTTTGGCTTTTGCGTTCGTGTTTTGGCTTTTGCGTTTGCGTTTTGGCTTTATCGTTCACGAGTGTTTTGGCTTTTGCGTTAGTGTTTTGGCTTTATCGTTCACGAGTGTTTTGGCTTTTGCGTTAGTGTTTTGGCTTTTGTGTTTGTGTTTTGGCTTTAGTGTTTGTGTTTTGGCTTTTGTGTTTGTGTTTTGGCTTTAGTGTTTGTCTTTTGGCTTTTGCGTTTGTGTTTTGGCTTTTGCGTTAGTGTTTTGGTTTTGCGTTAGTGTTTTGCATGCTTTATCGTTCACAAGTGTTTTGGCTTTTGCGTTAGTGTTTTGGCTTTTGTGTTTGTGTTTTGGCTTTAGTGTTTGTGTTTTGGCTTTTGTGTTTGTGTCTTGGCTTTTGCGTTCGTGTTTTGGCTTTTGCGTTCGTGTTTTGGCTTTTGCGTTCGTGTTTTGGCTTTTGCATTTGTGTTTTGGCTTTTGCGTTCGTGTTTTGGTCTTTGCGTTCGTGTTTTGGCTTTTGCGTTCGTGTTTTGGCTTTTGCGTTTGCGTTTTGGCTTTATCGTTCACGAGTGTTTTGGCTTTTGCGTTCGTGTTTTTGGCTTTATCGTTCACGAGTGTTTTGGCTTTTGCGTTCGTGTTTTGGTCTTTGCGTTCGTGTTTTGGCTTTTGCGTTCGTGTTTTGGCTTTTGCGTTTGCGTTTTGGCTTTATCGTTCACGAGTGTTTTGGCTTTTGCGTTCGTGTTTTGGCTTTATCGTTCACGAGTGTTTTGGCATTTGCGTTCGTGTTTTGGCGTTTGCGTTCGTGTTTTGGCGTTTGCGTTCGTGTTTTGGCTTTTGCGTTTGCGTTTTGGCTTTTGCGTTCGTGTTTTGGCTTTATCGTTCACGAGTGTTTTGGCTTTTGTGTTTTGGTTTTGCGTTAGTGTTTTGGCTTTATCGTTCACGAGTGTTTTGGCTTTTGCGTTAGTGTTTTGGCTTTTGTGTTTGTGTTTTGGCTTTAGTGTTTGTGTTTGTGTTTTGGCTTTTGTGTTTGTGTTTTGGCTTTTGCGTTAGTGTTTTGGTTTTGCGTTTGTGTTTTGGCTTTTGCATTTGTGTTTAGGCTTTTGTGTTTGGCTTTTGGCTTTTGCGTTAGTGTTTTGGCTTTTGCGTTAGTGTTTTGGCTTTTGCGTTTGTGTTTTGGCTTTTGTGTTTGTGTTTTGCATGCAGCAGAGCATGATGACAGGCGATAAGCACGATATATCGTAGTTGTCAATAAACAGTCTTTGTCTCGTTCATCGTGAACTCCAAGCACCGAACAGAGATACATCAGTGGTCAATCTAGGTCAACACCCATAGGACATTGCTTTACGTATTCTTTTAAAGGAAATCGAAGATTGATCTTCGGAAGCAGACTATGTTCGTGCAAAGCTATTTATATTACGTGACATTTTTTGTCTCATTTTAATTCAACCCGTATTTGTATGTTTAGTCTTCCATTGTTCTTAGCTTTTAGTACTGATTCTATTCATTGTTCTTAATATATTGTTTGTTCTCTTGGATATTTTGACTATATATATATATATTCAGTGATTTATACTTCTCATTATGACTTATTATGTAATCGGCAAGTGTAATCGTTATTTAAATCTTTCAGAGTCACACAGACGTGATTTCCAAGGCAGCCGCTGCTCTCAAGTTTTTCAACAATAACATCAGTGATTGTTTGACGTTCTTTATTCTACTAACAGCAACCACGTGTATGTGTGTTGCGGGCGACTTTAATGATGTCAAGACAGACGTTGCCGAAAATATATTAAACATGACGAAACTTCATGCAGAAGCTATTAATGATATATCAACGGACATCATACGGCAGAATCTAGAGTAAGTATTTCGTTATGGACCAAATAGGTTGGCTATATATTCATAAATTCGGGCAGAAGAACGACTTACCCGGGCGATTAATCAAATAGTGCATCCCATGAATCTCTCGGACCACACTGGACTTATTGACATACACTTACGTCACTTGTCACGTGAATATCATATTTGTAAAGAGGGTTCTGAAATAAGTAAATGTAGAAAGTTGGAAGACATTTAAGTAAATAGAATAGGTTACAGTGCATGATTCCAAAGATTACTCTTAGTTTTTGTAGATTTGAATTTTGGACACTTCCTTATAGTGCTAACGCAGAGCGCGAAAAGACCACCTTTAATGTCTTCGTATACTTTTCATTACCCAATCAGCTTCCGATATATACGATCATATTCTATTATTTTAAACAGTAATAATAATAAATAATAAATAATAATAATAACGTTGTATTAGCAATCCACGAGGTGGCTCTTCTATGCTAATGAGCTACAATAAAGATTAAATATATAGTCGCACTGGTTCGCATTGAACTATGACTCAGTTTCGCATTTTCAAGCTCTTTTTACCAATTATGATAGCAGTATATTAAAAGTGTAACCTTGCTTCACAATGAACTGTGGACAATAGATTAATTCTTAGCAGCCATAGCATAGCTATGTACGGGAACAAGGAAAGCATGACATAATGTCAGTTAAAATTTATATAACTTTTAATACATAAACTGAGCAAGATGATTCAGAAGAGGAATCAGAAGAGGAAGAGGAATCAGAAGAGGAAGCAGGAGAGGAAGAGGAAGCAGAAGAGGTAGCAGAAGAGGAAGCAGAAGAGGAAGACGAATCAGAAGAGGAAGCAGAAGAGGAAGATGAATCAGAAGAGGAAGATGAATCAGAAGAGGAAGATGAATCAGAAGAGGCAGATGAATCAGAAGAGGAAGATGAATCAGAAGAGGCAATTGAATCAGAAGAGGCAGATGAATCAGAAGAGGAAGATGAATCAGAAGAGGAAGATGAATAAGAAGAGGCAGACGAATCAGAAGAAGAAGATGAATCAGAAGAGAAGAGGAAAGAGAGAATCAGAAGAGAAGAGGAATCAGAAGAAGAAGATGAATCAGAAGAGGAAGATGAATCAGAAGAGGAAGATGAATCAGAAGAGGAAGATGAATCAGAAGAGGAAGATGAATCAGAAGAGGAAGATGAATCAGAAGAGGAAGATGAATCAGAAGAGGAAGATGAATCAGAAGAGGAAGATGAATCAGAAGAGGAAGATGAATCAGAAGAGGAATATGAATCAGAAGAGGAAGATGAATCAGAAGAGGAAGATGAATCAGAAGAGGAAGATGAATCAGAAGAGGAAGATGAATCAGAAGAAGAAGATGAATCATAAGAAGAAGATGAATCAGAAGAGGAAGATGAATCGGAAGAGGAAGATGAATCGGAAGAGGAAGATGAATCGGAAGAGGAAGATGAATCAGAAGAGGAAGATGAATCAGAAGAGGAAGATGAATCAGAAGAGGAAGATGAATCAGAAGAGGAAGATATATCAGAAGAGAAAGATGAATCAGAAGAGAAAGAGGAATCGGAAGAAGAAGATGAATCCGAAGAGGAAGATGAATCAGAAGAGGAAGATGAATCAGAAGAGGAAGATGAATCAGAAGAGGAAGATGAATCAGAAGAGGAAGATGAATCAGAAGAGGAAGATGAATCAGAAGAGGAAGATGAATCAGAAGAGGAAGATGAATCAGAAGAGGAAGATGAATCAGAAGAGGAAGATGAATCAGAAGAGGAAGATGAATCAGAAGAGGAAGATGAATCAGAAGAGGAAGATGAATCAGAAGAGGAAGATGAATCGGAAGAGGAAGATGAATCGGAAGAAGAAGATGAATCAGAAGAGGAAGATGAATCAGAAGAGGAAGATGAATCAGAAGAGGAAGATGAATCAGAAGAGGAAGATGAATCAGAAGAGGAAGATGAATCAGAAGAGGAAGATGAATCAGAAGAGGAAGATGAATCAGAAGAGGAAGATGAATCAGAAGAGGAAGATGAATCGGAAGAGGAAGATGAAGATGAAGAGGAAGATGAATCAGAAGAGGAAGATGAATCAGAAGAGGAAGATGAATCAGAAGAGGAAGATGAATCAGAAGAGGAAGATGAATCAGAAGAGGAAGATGAATCAGAAGAGGAAGATGAATCAGAAGAGGAAGATGAATCAGAAGAGGAAGATGAATCAGAAGAGGAAGATGAATCAGAAGAGGAAGATGAATCAGAAGAGGAAGATGAATCAGAAGAGGAAGATGAATCAGAAGAGAAGAGAATCAGAAGAAGATGAATCAGAAGAGGAAGATGAATCAGAAGAGGAAGATGAATCAGAAGAGGAAGAGGAAGATGAAAGAGAAGAGGAAGATGAATCAGAAGAGGAAGATGAATCAGAAGAGAAGATGAATCAGAAGAGGAAGATGAATCAGAAGAGGAAGATGAATCAGAAGAGGAAGATGAATCAGAAGAGGAAGATGAATCAGAAGAGGAAGATGAATCAGAAGAGAAAGATGAATCCGAAGAGGAAGAGGAATAAGAAGAGGAAGAGGAATCAGAAGAGAAAGATGAATCCGAAGAGGAAGAGGAATAAGAAGAGGAAGAGGAATCAGAAGAGAAAGAGGAATCAGAAAAGGAAGATGAATCAGAAGAGGAAGATGAATCAGAAGAGGAAGATGAATCAGAAGAAGAAGATGAATCCGAAGAGGAAGAGGAATCAGAAGAGGAAGATGAATCAGAAGAGGAAGATGAATCAGAAGAGGAAGAGGAAGAGGAATAAGAAGAGGAAGAGGAATCAGAAGAGGAAGAGGAATCAGAAGAGGAAGAGGAATCAGAAGAGGAAGAGGAATCAGAAGAGGAAGAGGAATCAGAAGAGGAAGAGCAATCAGAAGAGGAAGATGAATCAGAAAAGGAAGGTGATTCGAAGAGGAAGATGAATCAGAAGAGGAAGATGAATCAGAAGAGGAATAGGAATCAGAAGAGGAAGAGGAATAAGAAGAGGAAGAGGAATCAGAAGAGGAAGATGAATCAGAAGAGGAAGAGGAATCAGAAGAGGAAGAGGAATCAGAAGAGGAAGATGAATCAGAAGAGGAAGATGAATCAGAAGAGGAAGATGAATCAGAAGCGGAAGATGAATCGGCAAAAGAGGAAGATGAATCAGAAGAGAAATGTTTAATATTAGGCGTGATTCATTGAAACCCATCATTGTGCAACCGGGAATTAATGGAACACTTCTATATGGAACTCCATACTGGTGCTGCAGCGTCGATAATCGGTCAGTCCTTCATATATGGTACATTTGTATTATGTAAGGCTTGTTCTATTATCTTTATATCGTATTGTAACGTCTTATAGTAAGCAAAATATTTACAATATACCTAAAAATACGGATTATTGTATATAGATAATGACTATGGACCACCATAATGTACCATTTATGAAGGACTTTCCTCTCTGAGGAGACCAATCTAGATTAAAGACTTTCCTGGTGTTGCTCTGCAGAAATCGGATATGGTTTTAAATAATCAATGGAAGTGCATGGATGTTAAGTAGGGAGAGGATTCTGTGGACGTGATGAACTCACCATTGAAGAAAATTGCTTCTTGTGGGGAATGCGAGTCATTGTTCCTTCCAAGTTTCGACAACAAAGAACAAAGTTCTTCAACAGCTTCATGAAGACCATCCAGGAATCAGCAGAATGCGGTCCCGGCTTGCATTGCTCGATGTGTGGTGTCCAGGCTTGGACAAGGACATTGGTGAAATAGTTATAGATTTATTGATAGGCTTATGTCCGAGGTTCTTGACAGGTGTGACACCGGTGGGCCCCTCGTTGCCCCCACCAAACCATCCACCAAATTCTCAATGATAAACTGAGCTTTTTATATGACTAAATAATTAAACCTAAATCGACTCTAATTCCTAAACGAAACTAATCCTAAGTGAATTATTTCTTAAAGACCTTAATTAACTAGTATAAATACTAAATAACTTAAAATGAAGACAATATCTCTCACTTGATCAACGAATATTTAAATAAAGAACTTGACTTCACTTATCAATCAATATCTAAGTAACTAAGTAATGCTAAGTAACTAAGTAATGCTACGATAATTAGTGATGTTTTTATTACAATAAGTTTTTTTCTTTACAATTAACGTTCGTTGAGGACGTTGAGGTGATCACTAAACTGACTCAATTCGCGCCAAACTATTTACTTAGTTTATTTACTTAGTGTCCCTCAGGGTTTCTAATCCCTGGGATTCAGTATGTTGTTTTTCCATTGTTGTTCATGCTACATATGTATTCATCTCATTTCTAGTTTCTTGACTTGATAACGACGTGAAGCAGCGTCGAAACGTCGTCTAGTTTTTTCAAAAGTTTCTTCTTTCTGATAAGAATTGTTGTTGGCAGGATGGAGCATACAGAAACTAGGTATTGAGAGAATAAAGAAAGTAGACGATTATTAGATACTTACATGTAACTTTCAACTAGTGACTAGTTTATTCAGCCCTCTTCGTCAAGCAATGTTTATAAATTCAGCTTCTTAATTTGCCAGAACCATTATGGTCTGGAATAATTTAAGTAACACCGTTATCGAAGCCAGCTCATACAATAGTTTTAAGCGAGCGATAATTTAATCATTCAGTGCCGGATCTTGTTTTGTCTCAGGCTATTGCTGTGTGTTGTGGGCCTTGCTGTCGGATAGTCCCCTTTTTGTCGGTTACTATTGACAGTCTACCACCTACATCACATATCACTCCATCTATTGCTACTACTATTATTATTATATATTTACTATTGACAGTCTACCCCCTACATCACATATCACTCCATCTATTGCTACTACTATTATTATTATATATTTACTATTGACAGTCTACCACCTACATCACATATCACTCCATCTATTGCTACTACTATTATTATAATATATTTACTATTGACAGTCTACCACCTACATCACATATCACTCCATCTATTGCTACTACTACTATTATTATTATATATTTACTATTGACAGTCTACCACCTACATCACATATCACTCCATCTATTGCTACTACTATTATTATTATATATTTACTATTGACAGTCTACCACCTACATCACATATCACTCCATCTATTGATCTATTGCTACTACTATTATTATTATATATTTACTATTGACAGTCTACCACCTACATCACATATCACTCCATCTATTGCTACTACTATTATTATTATATATTTACTATTGACAGTCTACCACCTACATCACATATCACTCCATCTATTGCTACTACTATTATTATTATATATTTACTATTGACAGTCTACCACCTACATCACATATCACTCCATCTATTGCTACTACTATTATTATTATATATTTACTATTGACAGTCTACCACCTACATCACATATCACTCCATCTATTGCTACTACTATTTTTATTATATATTTACTATTGACAGTCTATCCCCTACATCACATATCACTCCATCTATTGCTACTACTATTATTATTATTTATTTACTATTTATATTATTTGATGAGTTATTTATTTGTACACTGTTTATGCTGTGTGCACCGCAGCTGACCATCCATTCACGTTATGGGAAACCTTTATGAATTAAACTTGTAGATGTAGATGTAGTGTAGGAAGAACGATTTTTTTCACGCTTCTTCTTTAAAGCTCTCTGTTCGGCAGATCTAAGACGCTTCTCATCTTCAGACCCAGAGGCCAGCTCATCCGATATAGATATTCGTCTACCGCCGGCTTCTGATTTATCTGCAATTCGGATGACCTTGTTTCTTCTTATTAGAGACTAGTCCAGTCCCGGACTCACTTTCTATCCGCTCCGACAAGCTGAAGTCGCGGAAGAAAGGAGTCCAGTATAACTTGCATGCGCATGGCAGCTTAGCAGCCAGGTGGTCGCCTGGTTACAAAGCCTCCTAGTTTAATTATTTTGATAATAATTTAATATTTATATTGCGCAGTTTTTCAGTTCTGTATGAGCGATATCAGTCGAATTGTTGGAAGAATTTCATCGATTTCGTGAAGTTTTCCCTCGCAAAGAGTAATTATGCGTCTTTCTGTACATATCGCAAACCTATTGTTCTGTGTTAGCTTCGTTCTATTGAATAACTTGGAGTCTTTTGTTGTTTCTATTGAATTACGTACAATGTGACCGGTACCTGCAGAAGGAACCGTAATTATAATATTATTATAAGTTTGAACAGTGTTAATTTGAGTACGAACTTTGAGTTAAACAAATCACAGGCCATATTACATTGCGGGCTTTGAAAATAGACAAACTGATCGGCTGACGCAATGTTTGCATTCTTTAACCCAATTCGAAACCTTTCCAAACAACTTTCCATTCATTTCCATGTCAATGCTCTATTGAAATCGAAATCACAACAGACAAAGAACCGCATTCCCAAAAGATCTGAAATGGGTCAAAGAATGTAAACATTGTGTTAGTCGATTTGGTCTATTGAGCTCCGATCTGATTGGCTGCTAAGCTGCCATGCTCATGCAAGTTATACTGGACTCTCTTTCCTCCGCGACTTCAGCTTGTCGGAGCGGATAGAAAGTGAGTCCGGGACTGGACTAATTAGAGACTTGTAAGCGAATCCCAATTTATCTTCAATTTGGAGCACCGAACGGGAAAAACGCTCGTTGACTGCATGGATCTTCAATACCTATGAGATCTTTGATCGAGGATATATTGGATGGACATTTATAAAGTCACGTGACACATGTTCATTATTTATATATTCCAGGTATTTTACTAGTACAACTCACTTCGCTGGTTCTGACGAATGCTACCAACAAGCCGTAAAAGTAAAAGAAAAGTGGATTGAGTATGGGTTTGAAAAAGTGGAGATAAAGAAGTACAATGTTCTACTCTCCATTCCTGGCGTTCCAGGTTCAGTGACTGTAAAAGATGAATCAGGAGCCGAGATATTTCGAACGGCAGTCTTCGAGAAGATACTAGATCCTTCTGAGAATATTTCACTAGTCAGCCCTCCTTACAGTTCATTTTCCCCTTCTGGATCAGTGACGGTGAGCTAGGAAGAGACATGAATCATGTCTATTAATTAGCCTACACATCATGAATAATGTCTATTAATTAGCCTACATATCATGAATAATGTCTATTAATTAGCCTACATATCATGAATAATGTCTATTGATTATGAATAATGCCTACACATCATGAATAATGTCTATTAATTAGCCTACATATCATGAATAATGTCTATTGATTAGCCTACACATCATGAATAATGTCTATTAATTAGCCTACATATCATGAATAATGTCTATTAATTAGCCTACATATCATGAATAATGTCTATTGATTAGCCTACACATCATGAATAATGTCTATTGATTAGCCTACACATCATGAATAATGTCTATTAATTAGCCTATCATGAATATCTATTAATGCCTAATATCATGAAAAATGTCTATTAATTAGCCTACACATCATGAATAATGTCTATTAATTAGCCTACACATCATGAATAATGTCTATTAATTAGCCTACATATCATGAATAATGTCTATTAATTAGCCTACATATCATGAAAAATGTCTATTAATTAGCCTACACATCATGAATAATGTCTATTGATTAGCCCTGACACATCATGAATAATGTCTATTAATTAGCCTACATATCATGAATAATGTCTATTCATTAGCCTACACATCATGAATAATGTCTATTAATTAGCCTACACATCATGAATAATGTCTATTAATTAGCCTACATATCATGAATAATGTCTATTAATTAGCCAAAATATCATGAATAATGTCTATTAATTAGCCTACATATCATGAATAATGTCTATTAATTAGCCTACATATCATGAATAATGTCTATTAATTAGCCTACACATCATGAATAATGTCTATTAATTAGCCTACATATCATGAATAATGTCTATTAATTAGCCTACACATCATGAATAATGTCTATTAATTAGCCTACATATCATGAATAATGTCTATTAATTAGCCTACACATTATGAATAATGTCTATTAATTAGCCTACACATCATGAATAATGTCTATTAATTAGCCTACACATCATGAATAATGTCTATTAATTAGCCTACATATCATGAATAATGTCTATTAATTAGCCTACATATCATGAATAATGTCTATTAATTAGCCTACACATCATGAATAATGTCTATTAATTAGCCTACATATCATGAATAATGTCTATTAATTAGCCTACATATCATGAATAATGTCTATTAATTAGCCTACATATCATGAATAATGTCTATTAATTAGCCTACATATCATGAATAATGTCTATTTATTAGCCTACATATCATGCAATAGCGAAATCGTAAAACTGCGCGCTTTTCAAACCTTGGCAATTCTTTGACAACTAAGATGGAAATTGGATTTTACTTTCCAATGGATTCCCTATGATTGAATAGAGTGTGAACGTTGACCTGTACTGTGACTACGAGGGAACAAACAACACACATACATAGCGAAAGCGCGTTAAACACGAGGGCGCACTATAAAAGGAGAGGTACCTAGGGTAAGTTCGTTGGATCTGTCAATCAAATCTACCGAGACGTCACAGAGAGAGGATCTCAAGAACTACAAGCTCTATAAATCAACCAAATGAACAAGAAACTGTGGAAATAAGTACTAAAACGCACATGGATGATTTTTGTTGTACAATTCACTATCACTTTTCACTTTGGTAAAATAATATTATGGTACTTTGAACTGGAACCGTTAGCCTTTTGAAGTCGCACGGTTCTAGTATTCTGCTTCAGTATCGATCGTTTCTTTCGTAGGTTATCCTAAAATTTACCCGCCAAGACATGGAAATGCCACTTGCGAATTAAATATACTCACAGCATAGGTTTCGAAACCTTACCGGCCTTTACCATAAAAGTACAGAGATGTACAATTGCTCGACACATTTACCTCGTAACAAGACGCCTTCGCGGCGAACGACGTCGTTCGTCTTGTTATGGTGACGACGACGAAGACGAACGTACTTCTGTAATGAAAACAATACTATTGTGAGGGTTTTGTGACGTCACACGTCACACACCATATATGGAGACTGACCATGACCTTGGCCTCGTGGCCAAATAGCAAGTTGTTGTGAAATATCGAGTGCTGAGTTTATATGTGTAAACAGCGATATTAAACACGGTTAAATCTTCACATTGGTGGCAGCGATTTGGGCTACGAACTCTGGCTGAGAAGTAAGCGAATATTGGCAGAATATTGGCAGAAAAACATGGGTGATGAGTGAAGAAACAGCGACGAGCGGCGAGACAGTGTTGGCTTCAACTAGTAGTAAGGGAAAAGCACCATCAACTTCGGGAGAAACGAAGGTAAAATCTAAGTCAGTTGACTTGAATCCCAAGTCAAGAGCTTGCTAATACGTTGGCAGAAGTTCTCAAAAGTGCAACAGCATCTTGTAAGTATTAGTTCAGAAGCAACAGCAGCAAGGAATGTCAAACCGCCGAGAGCTTACTCGGTTGGACACAATTTCAAAACATGGTTAGCACAGTTCATGCAATATATTAACCTCGTGAGAGTAAAAGAAGCTGATCGCAAAGCGTACCTGCTAACCTTATTAGACCAGCCAGCATTCAGGGCTGTTGAGCTGTTACGATTGCCTCAAGAACTTTCGTTTAACGATTTTACGGCAAAGCTTAGCAAGCGTTTTGACTCGGGCAAATCCAAGGAAGATTACAAATTGCAGTTGAGGTCGAGGCGCCAAAAGTCAAACGAAGATATCGATAGCTTTGCAGACGCATTACTAGAGATCGTTGAAAATGCCTATCCAGAGGCCGAATATAGTTTTAAAGTGGAACTGGCAAGGGATCAGTTTATTCAAGGGGTGGAAATATGTGATGATGTGAGGGAGAGAGTCTTCATAAGTCAACCAGAGACACTCGCTGATGCAGTTCTCACTGTACATCGAATAGAAAGTGCACGCAAAGCTTGTAAATCTAGCCAACCAGTAAGTAAAGCGAGAGTGAATGCAGTTGCACCTGTAAGCGATGATAAAACCTCTGCTGAAATTCGTGAGCTCAAAGAATTAGTTGTTGGTATGAGTCATAAAATACAAGAGTTGGAGAGAAAAGTGTCTGATAGGCCAGCTAGGACCCCACGCCGAGCTAATGTTGAATGCTATGCCTGCCATGGCCATGGGCACTATGCACGAGAGTGCCCTGCTGCTGGAAATGCATCATCGAGAAATGGGGAAGGGGGCCTGCCGAGGGGCAGCCAGGTCTCTCGCAACCAGTAGTGTCTGCCTCTGGACATGTAAACGAAAATCATCAGTCATCTGAGCCAGACCCAAGCAATGTAATTTCAGTAATGTCAGATTCTGGCATTTATATAACAGGACTTCATCGTGTTACACCTATTTTACTTGATACTGGAGCGACAGTTAGTGTATTGAGCGAGGAAACGTGGACAAAAAGTGGCGTTAGCTCGGAACTGAATCCAGTATCTGGGAGCTTGACTTGACAACAGCGAATGGGGAGGTTTTGACTGTTCTCGGAGAGACAAAAACAAGACTTCGCATAGGTGATTTCGATGGTTACTGGGATATCATTGTGGCACGCGGATTGACGCATGAATGTTTACTAGGATCGGATTTCTTTCATTACTACAAATGCCAAATTTGTTACAATACTGGAACTTTTGCTATTGCGGGAACTGAGGTACCAATAAGATTTCAAACAGGGAACCCAGCAGTGTGTAGGGTGTACCTGGACAGGGATGTGGCGATTGGGCCTGGGACCGAGCAGCTGTTCACAGTGAAACTTGAGGGGGTGTGTGAACGTAATAATGGGAGTCCTGGTGTAATAGAAGAGGTGCATGAAGTAATTGTAGAGACAGGTATTTCTGTTGCACGAGCGCTAGTGATATCCAGAGATGGTTTAACTGCAGTGCACCTTACGAACTTCACTGATCAACGAGTTAAGGTGCGTTTAAATGATCCCATCGGGAAGTATTGCCCATTAAGTACTGTGAATTTTAAAGTAACATCTATAGACACTCATAGTGAGACTGAGGTGGGAGGTGCCAATACCATTCTAAATAATGATGAAGAACTTTGGAAACACAGTGTGTATAAGAAGGAACTAGACAGTAAGGAGTTACCGTTTACAGTTGAGTCTGAGAATTTGAGTGATGAACAGAGGGGGCAGTTTACCTCCTTGATGAATGATTATGCTGATGTGTTCGCAAAGAGTAATTCAGATTTGGGAAAGACTGATTTGATTAAACACTGTATTGATGTAGGTGATTCGAAGCCGGTGAAGCTACCACCTCGGGGGACACCCCCTCATCAACGAGAGGTGATTGACCATCAGCTGGATGACCTACTAGCCCAGGGGAGGATAGAACCATCACAGAGCCCATGGAGCAGCCCCGTTGTTCTAGTCCGAAAGAACGATGGCTCCTATCGGATGTGCATTGATTATAGATGTTTGAATAAGTATACCATAAAAGATGCGCATACACTCCCCAGAACACATGATGTATTGGAAGTAATGTCAGGCGCACATTGGTTTACCTGCCTGGACCTCGCCTCCGGGTATTGGCAAATGAAGGTGTCCGAGAAAGGCCGGCCCAAAACAGCATTTGTAGCACACCGTGGCCAATTCCAATGGACGGTGATGCCTTTCGGGTTAACCAATGGTCCCGCTAGTTTTCAACGACTAATGAACATGGCCCTGAATGGACTCACCTGGACACATTGTTTAGTTTATATTGACGATATCATAATATGGTCTAGGTCATTTGAAGAGCATCTACATCGCCTATGTCTGGTCTTCAGCAGGATTCGTCAAGCGGAACTTAAACTTAAACCAGCCAAGTGTCAGTTCCTGAAGCAGAGAGTCACCTTCCTCGGGCATGTGGTGTTATCGCAGGGCATCGAGACAGACCCTGAAAAGACCAAAGCGGTTGTTGATTGGCCAGTCCCAGTGGACGTCAAGGAGTTGCAGCGGTTTTTAGGGCTTGTGGGGTATTACAGGCGCTTTGTAACAGAATTATCTACCACCGCAGAGCCATTATACCGACTGTGTAAGAAGATCACCCCGTTCCAGTGGGGCACCAAAGAACAAACGGCCTTTGTCACTGGTCAGTGCGCCTGTCCTCGCATACCCTAACTTTGCAGCAGATGCTGGAAGGTTCATCCTCGACACAGATGCTAGTCAACAGCTTGGTATAGGTGCTGTCCTCTCAGAGTTGCAGCCGGATGGAACAGAGATAGAGTTATTGCATATGGCAGTCGGTCACTTAATGACCACGAGAAAAATTACTGCACTACAAGGCTAGAGACGCTGGCAATAGTAACATACATTGATCACTTTCGTTACTATTTGTTGGGACGCAGATTTCTTGTAAGAACTGACCATCATTCATTGCGGTGGTTGATGTCGTTCAAGCAACCGGAAGGACAGGTAGCTCGCTTGTTAGAACGATTGCAAGACTATGACTTCGATGTCGAGCACCGCCCAGGTAAATCTCACATTAACGCCGACGCGATGTCCCGGAAACCAAGACGCCAACATGGAGACTGTCCATCATGCAAGTCCACCGCAGAAACAGAGTCACATGTTTCCAAGTTGACGTTGGTGCAGTTGGCTGGGATCACGAGTTCTCTTACTCTGACTTGTGGTCAGAAGAATCGCTAGCAAGCACACAACAAGAGGATGCCGCTATAGGGCCAGTGCTGACGTCTCTACTTCAGGGAGAGGAGAAGCCAACCCAGCAAGTGCTACAGTCTTTGAGTCCCACTACACGTGCAGTCATAGCGCAGTTCGAACTGTTGGAGGTGAAGAATGGTGTACGTACTCTACAGGAAGGAAATGAAGAAAGTACGAGCAACCAAAGGTCAAGTAGTTTTACCGGAGAAACTGATTACACCAGTACTGCAGCAGTGCCATGATGGTTTAGCTGGAGCACATATGGGGCAATTTAAGACACTCAGGAAGATGGAAGCACGTTTTTGGCGTCCAGGTTTGACAAAGCGTGTTCACGAGTACTGCGACAACTGTCTTACTTGCTGCAAATGTAAGCCTCGTAAGCGTTCCAGAGCACCATTGCACCCGATTTCCTCCGGTTATCCCATGCAAAGGATTCATATGGACATTGTGGGCCCGCTACCACGAACCAAGAAAGGGAACAAGTATGTCTTGACTATGCAGTGTAGTTTTACCAAATGGGTAGAAGCGTTTCCAATTCCTAACCAACGTGCAACCATGTGTGCAAGGGTTTTCGTTAAGACAGATCGAAAACTTTCATCGTACACTAAAAAGTATGATCAAGACCAGAGTAGATGAAGAACCTGACCGTTGGGATGAACACATGGAGTTTTGCCTGATGGCCTACCGCAGTAGTGTTCACTCGTCGACAGGACACACTCCCTATGAACTGATGTTCGGAAGAGAGATGCGCATTCCAGTTGATGTCATGATGGGGATGGTGCCTGAGGATGAGTCGTCAGAATGTTCATATTCTGAGAGTGTTAGCGAGCTACGTAACAAACTAGCGAAAGGCTACGAAGACGTGAGAACCAACCAACAAGCAGCACAACGGCGTCAAAAGGATGCCTTTGACAAAGGCGTCAGACACACAGTATATGAGCCTGGAGACCTTGTTCTTCGCTACAGTCCACAGCTCACACCCGGTGAAGCCAGCAAGTTCCATCGAAACTGGCAGGCCGGGCCCGTATACAATTGTGGAACGCATAACTGAAATTACGCATCGCATAAGAAAGCTGGATAACACTCGTAGGAGAACGCTGGTCGTACATTTCAATAACTTGCGGTTATACAAGAGAAAGACAGAAGCGCAAGAACCAACAGACTTCAGGCCTGAGTGTCGCCACAGAGGGTGCTGGTCGTCAGGCGGAAGATTTGGAGGACAATAATCGTGATGATGCTGAGTGGGTCCATGATGATTCTGGATATGATGATGCAGTTATTGTACATGTCTCGGAGACCAACGAGAAGGCAAGTATGGGAGATCTCGAGGACAACAGCCCTGAAGGCAATACAGATAATACAGACGACACCCCAACTACAGCTAACATTAGCAGTGATGTTGCTCCAAATGCACCAAGCGATGAGGACGGTGAAGAAAGCAACAACTCTGACATTGAATCTATGCCGGAAGCAGAGTCATCAAGACAACATCCCACTAGATTAAGACGTCCACCAGATCGCTACGGAGAATGGATTCTTAACAGCTTACAGCTGACTAAGTTACTTTCAGAAGTGAACAAGTGCGTTCGTATGCAAGAGACCCAAGTAGAGGCTGAGGAGATAAGAATCCGGAAGCTGAGGCCACAGCTGCTGAAGAAGGCACGAAGACATAGAAAGGAACTAACTAAGAGAAACTCTTAAACTTGATATGACTAACGACTGTCATTGATTATTACTGTTATTTTTGTTGAATTACAATTAGTTAGAGACTGTTCCCTTTTTGTAGGGGGGGATGATGTGAGGGTTTTGTGACGTCACACACCATATATGGAGACTGACCATGACCTTGGCCTCGTGGCCAAATAGCAAATTGTTGTGAAATATCGAGTGCTGAGTTTATATGTGTAAACAGCGATATTAAACACGGTTAAATCTTCACACTCTTGTCGCTTTATGTAGAAATGACCGAACATAGTTTTATGCTTGGAAATGCTTATTCAGGCAAAGAGGATTTCGCTTCATGAATTTGTAGGCCTGGATAAGAAGTACGGATGTTGATTGTTGTGATCATGGCGCGCGAAATTCAAAACATTCTTCAGTACGCGTGGTGCGAATGAAAATCGTATAGATAACTACCGAATACGAAAAATATTGACACGTCTGTCTATTATAACTGTTTTAGACGTAAATTTACAATTTCTTCATTGACTTTGCTGTTGAAATGTGACTTTATTAAGAAAATCATTTTACCCCGTTGTTCAGCCATGTTCAACCATGCATGGTCTGACATATTGAAACTCATTATAATTAAAAAAAATTGTGGGTGGAGCGATGCCCTTTTATAGTACACCCGCGTGTTTAACAGACAAGTAAAATGCACGAACGCTAAGAATCATCAAGCAGAAAATAAAAATATGGACAAAAATCAAATATAAAATGAACAAACCAGCCACAAATAAATGCACGCCGACAAATATTATCAAATCAACAAACAAAAATAAGTAGACAGACAGGCCGAATAATAAAAACGACAAACAAAGAAACACACAAACGAACCAATGAACGATCGACAATATAACTTCGGCAGGAAACTCTATTCGGGCTTGGTGTGGCTAGGAGAATTACCTCGTCCCAAATCTCTGCTCTTCCCTTCCGTGACGGCATAGAGTAGAACCGTGACCCGGACTCGGACTCGGACTCGGACTCGGACTCGGACTCGGACTCGGACTCAGTAAAACCAGGACTCAAAATCAGTAAACCCCGGACTCAAAATCGGTAAAACCCTGACTTAAAATCAGTAAAACCCGGACTCACAATCATGTCAGTATTAATAAAAGTCAGGACTTAAAAATACTAGTATATTTTGCATTGCATGCGTTGGAATGACAAAATAATTGTAGTTATTCAAACTTGAATTGAATGTTAGATTATTTCTATGTATGCCGGTAATTCCTCACGAGTACACATAGTCTGAATCTGATACAGCATTACCTGTCACACAATCACGTGTCACACGAAAGCATAGTTTTAGAGAGACCTAATTGTAGCATATCGGGAAATAACCTCTGCTAGCAAGGTAGCGCAGGGTGAATCGCTGTATCTATTTTTAAGGGAAATATATTGAGAACCCAACTAGACAAATTCCCATGTACAGCGCTTTTCATAATTACTTCCGTCAATCAAAACTCAGACAATCAGACGAATGTGTGAAATGTGAAATGTGATTGTAGATTGCATGGCATGGGAATGAAACATTGTGATATAATAGTCGGCTTCGTAGTTTTGATGGACGGAATATGATAGTTTCTAAAACTACACACGGGTGACTAAGAGTGAAAAAATAATATTTTCCGATTTTTTTTTTAAAGCAAACTAGTGAGCAGCAAACGTTCGAGTTAATTAATATTCAACATGAGTTTATGTAAATTTAAGGTAGTTCCGGACCCATAGATTTCCTTAATACTATTTCACCAATAAAAGAGCTTCATAGCTGCATGAAGCCAAAATATAAAACAAAAAAGGGGGATCACCGTGTTCGTTTCTGAGTAATCAGGGGGTAGACTGGGGAGGTTTTTGTCACTATCTGGGCCAAAAATGTAATGAAATTTTGACTAAAGAATAATTTTTTTTATCTAATTGAGTCCGGGCTTTACTGATTTTGAGTCCGGCTTTTACTAATTTTGAGTCCGGCTTTTACTGATTTTGAGTCCGGCTTTTACTGATTTTGAGTCCGGCTTTTACTGATTTTGAATCCGGCTTTTACTGATTTTGAGTCCGGGTTTTACCTATTTTGAGTCCGGGTTTTACTGATTTTGAGTCCGGCTTTTACTGATTTTGAGTCCGAATCCGGGTTCTACTGTATGCCTTCCGTGACAATGAAATACCCATTTACTAGAATCCAGTCCATCTAGTGGAGTGCCCTGAGGAGCAGGCTGATTCTTGCGGTTGAATATATCTGAAAATGAAAGCTACAGAGAAAATTGCTTTTTGTCTCAAATAACTTTGTTTTCGGTTTGTTTCTCTCCCTCTTGGCCTTCAGGTCCACACGCAAACAGCGTTTTTAGTCACACAGACGGAGACTTTCGAAAACGCTCTACCGACTGGAGCCATTATAAAAACACCGGCTTATTGTGTGGACGGGCGCAAACGGAGCTTTTCGAAAACGCTGACGTCACGAGGTAGAACCCAGTCCATTGCGCGTGCGTGCGAAACTTAGCCAACTACGCATGCTCAACAGCCAAAGTGGCGTTCTCGGTTCGTGGTTTACGTGTGGACGGGTTGACGATTGAAAACGATTTCGAAAACATGTGGACTGGGAGTGAGTTATGTAATAATTACTGAACAATATGCTATTTAGGGCAAACTTGTCTATGCGTATTTCGGTAGAAGTAAAGACTTTGACAAGCTGAAAGAACAAGGAGTCAACGTGACTGGAAAAATTGTAATGATAAGATATGGACGTGGAGGACGAGGAATGAAAGTAAGTCCACTGTTCAGTAATGATAAGATATGGACGCGGAGAACTAGGCATGAAAGTAAGTTCAGTAATGATAAGATATGGACGTGGAGGACGAGGAATGAAAGTAAGTCCACTGTTCAGTAATGATAAGATATGGACGTGGAGGACGAGGAATGAAAGTAAGTCCACTGTTCAGTAATGATAAGATATGGACGCGGAGAACTAGGCATGAAAGTAAGTTCAGTAATGATAAGATATGGACGTGGAGGACGAGGAATGAAAGTAAGTCCACTGTTCAGTAATGATAAGATATGGACGCGGAGAACTAGGCATGAAAGTAAGTTCAGTAATGATAAGATATGGACGTGGAGGACGAGGAATGAAAGTAAGTCCACTGTTCAGTAATGATAAGATATGGACGTGGAGGACGAGGAATGAAAGTAAGTCCACTGTTCAGTAATGATAAGATATGGACGCGGAGAACTAGGCATGAAAGTAAGTTCAGTAATGATAAGATATGGACGTGGAGGACGAGGAATGAAAGTAAGTCCACTGTTCAGTAATGATAAGATATGGACGTGGAGGACGAGGAATGAAAGTAAGTCCACTGTTCAGTAATGATAAGATATGGACGCGGAGAACTAGGCATGAAAGTAAGTTCAGTAATGATAAGATATGGACGTGGAGGACGAGGAATGAAAGTAAGTCCACTGTTCAGTAATGATAAGATATGGACGCGGAGAACTAGGCATGAAAGTAAGTTCAGTAATGATAAGATATGGACGTGGAGGACGAGGAATGAAAGTAAGTCCACTGTTCAGTAATGATAAGATATGGACGCGGAGAACTAGGCATGAAAGTAAGTTCAGTAATGATAAGATATGGACGTGGAGGACGAGGAATGAAAGTAAGTCCACTGTTCAGTAATGATAAGATATGGACGTGGAGGACGAGGAATGAAAGTAAGTCCACTGTTCAGTAATGATAAGATATGGACGTGGAGGACGAGGAATGAAAGTAAGTCCACTGTTCAGTAATGATAAGATATGGACGTGGAGGACGAGGAATGAAAGTAAGTCCACTGTTCAGTAATGATAAGATATGGACGTGGAGGACGAGGAATGAAAGTAAGTCCACTGTTCAGAGAAATGATATTTGAAGCCTGGCGGAGAGTTTGAATTTCTGGTTCCTAAAGTTCGTGGCCACAGCTCACAAATCTAATTAGGTAGTGGCAATGAAGGGAGATTGGGGGATAAGTAATATACGTCAATTTTCAGTACTCAGATTTAAGCTCTAACTGTATCCAGAAATCGTTTCCAAGAACAATGACAGCTCTTTTGCATATTTTTCGTATTTGGAATTTGAAACGATTTCCAAGTATCTAAAATTGACCAATGACGTATAGCTTATATCTCAATTTCCCTCGGCTTCAAAGCCACGCCCACTTGCATAATTAAGCTTGTATCCTTGGGTTCAATGTCGACGTAACTTTAATCGCGGGCGTTCGTTAATAACTCATTAATAATTCATGAGGACAAGACGCTCATTCGTATAGGTGCTCATTCGTATAGGTGCTCATTCGTATAGGTGCTCATTCGTATAGGTGCTCATTCGTATAGGTGCTCATTCGTATAGGTGCTCATTCGTATAGGTGCTCATTCGTATAGGTGCTCATTCGTATAGGTGCTCATTCGTATAGGTGCTCATTCGTATAGGTGCTCATTCGTATAGGTGCTCATTCGTATAGGCGCTCATTCGTATAGGTGCTCATTCGTATAGGTGCTCATTCGTATAGGTGCTCATTCGTATAGGTGCTCATTCGTATAGGTGCTCATTCGTATAGGTGCTCATTCGTATAGGTGCTCATTCGTAAAGGTGCTCATTCGTATAGGTGCTCATTCGTATAGGTGCTCATTCGTATAGGCGCTCATTCGTATAGGTGCTCATTCGTATAGGTGCTCATTCGTATAGGTGCTCATTCGTATAGGTGCTCATTCGTATAGGTGCTCATTCGTATAGGTGCTCATTCGTATAGGTGCTCATTCGTATAGAAGAAGATAGCTAACAAAGCATAGAAAACGATACCGCGTAGTCTTAATAGATCAAATTTGGTGAATTTTCTCTCGAAGAATTATTAATGGTTTGAGAAGCTAAATCAAACACTCGAAATAGTGTTTCATCCGATATCCAGGGGTTTTTTAAACCCATTTCTCGGTGTTTGATATCGGATGCAACACTCTTGCTTGTGCTTGAGTTACGAGCCATGTGGAATCTGTTGAATAAACTATTCTTCTTCTTTTTTTCCGTCTTTTTCTTTTTCTTCTTATTTTTATTACTTTGTGCACACAAGGCATCGTGGACTCGGAGCATCGCGCGCAGAGTCTGTGCTGTCAAGTAATAATTATATTAATAATTTAAATTAAGAGTGTCGTTGTACGTGGGTATCATTATTTCACTGTAAAAGATGCTTCTTCCACGTAAATGGATTTTTATTATCCAAGCTTTCGGGCCTCTGGCCCATCATCAGGGAATGAATGGATTTTACAAAATTCAGTTAGAAGATTACGTATAAAAACAAACAAAACAAACGTGATTGTAGCGCGAGCTAATTAATAGGCGGCTACGCGCGCGCAATTACTATACAAGACAATTCTTAGCAAAGTTCTACTTGTCCACAAGAGGAATATAATTCCCTGGAACTATCCTCCCAGAGTCTCTATTGAATAAAGCATTTTTGTTCTTTGCTATTTTCCATGCCTCTGTCCATTTCCTTCGGACCCAGGAAGATTCAGTAGCAATGATCTTTGTATCGTCCCATGCGATGTCATGGCCTTCTTTCGTGGCGTGTTCTGCCAATGCCGACGCCTGTGTCTTGGCCAACCTAACACTTGCCATGTGTTCCTTCTTCCTGGTGTCTGTTACAGAAGAAGGTAATATTGACATCTCCATTTACCGGAAACCAACGCATACAGATCACTACCTCCACTTTGATAGCCATTACCCCGCACAGCACAAAGCTTCGGTGGTAAGAATGTTGGCTAGCCGAGCAAAATCACTACCTACCAAAGATCAAGGAAAGTTAAAGGAGCGTAATCATGTATTCCAAACCTTACATTCAGGTAACGGTTACCCCAGGAGCTTCCTAAGGACTCATATGCGGGAAGTCAAACGGCGAGAACGTGATGAGGAAGAGTGCAATGGCTACGCTACGTTACCGTACGTTCATGGTGTGACGGAAAGGGTGAAGAGGGTTCTGGAGGACCATGGAATAAAAACATCTGTCAATCCCTTATGTACACTGCGTCAATCGCTATCAAAGCCGAAGGATACCATCCCGTGTAATAAGAAGACCGGAGTTGTCTACCAGATTCCTTGCGAAGATTGTGAGGCGGTGTACATAGGGGAGACTGGACGATCATTGGGCACCAGGAAGAAGGAACACATGGCAAGTGTTAGGTTGGCCAAGACACAGGCGTCGGCATTGGCAGAACACGCCACGAAAGAAGGCCATGACATCGCATGGGACGATACAAAGATCATTGCTACTGAATCTTCCTGGGTCCGAAGGAAATGGACAGAGGCATGGAAAATAACAAAGAACAAAAATGCTTTATTCAATAGAGACTCTGGGAGGATAGTTCCAGGGAATTATATTCCTCTTGTGGACAAGTAGAACTTTGCTAAGAATTGTCTTGTATAGTAATTGCGCGCGCGTAGCCGCCTATTAATTAGCTCGCGCTACAATCACATTTGTTTTGTTTGTTTTTATACGTAATTTTCTAACTGAATTTTGTAAAATCCATTCATTCCCTGATGATGGGCCAGAGGCCCGAAAGCTTGGATAATAAAAATCCATTTACGTGGAAGAAGCATCTTTTACAGTGAAATAATATTAATAATGTTTAATATTTATAAACCGAATATTCTATATTGATATCATCAAATGCGCATAATAAAACGTGGGAGAATTTCAACAGGACTTTTAATTATTTTCCAAGGTAATCCATGCAGCCAATAATGGTGCAATTGGAGTAATTCTATACGCAGACCCAGAAAATTTTGCGCAGGCAGGTACAGATAAGGTCTACCCTGACTACAATTGGTTACCGAGTACAGCGGTGCCACGTGGGAATGTAAAGATATCAAAAGGCGGTGGTGATTTGCTGACTCCTAATTATCCATCAATTGGTAAGAATGAATGTTGTTATGAATGTTGTTTGGAAACATTGACTGTTAACACACCATAGGTACATTACATACCATAGGTACATTACATACCATACCATAGGTACATTACATACCATACCATAGGTACATTACATACCATACCATAGGTACATTACATACAATACCATAGGTACATTACATATCATGCCATAGGTATATTACATACCATACCATAGGTACATTACATACCATAGGTACATTACATACCATAGGTACATTACATACCATACCATAGGTACATTACATACCATAGGTACATACATACCATACCATAGGTACATTACATACCATAGGTACATTACATACCATACAGGTACATTACATACCATAGGTACATTACATACATACCATAGGTACATTACATACATACCATAGGTATATACCATACCATAGGTACATTACATACCATATAGGTACATTACATACCATACCATAGGTACATACCAGGTACATTACATACCATAGGTACATTACCATACCATACCATACCATAGGTACATTACATACCATACCATAGGTACATTACATACCATACCATAGGTACATTACATACCATACCATAGGTACATTACATACCATACCATAGGTACATTACATACCATACCATAGGTACATTACATACCATACCATAGGTACATTACATACATTACATAGGTACATTACATACCATACCAGGTACATTACATTACATACCATACCATAGGTACATTACATACCATACCATACCATACCATAGGTACATTACATACCATACCATAGGTACATTACATAGGTACATTACATACCATACCATAGGTACATACATACATACCATACCATAGGTACATTACATACCATACCATAGGTACATTACATACCATACCATAGGTACATTACATACCATACCATAGGTACATTACATTACATACATACCATAGGTACATTACATACCATACATTACATACCATACCATAGGTACATACATACCATACCATACCATAGGTACATTACATACCATACCATAGGTACATTACATACCATACCATAGGTACATTACATACCATACCATAGGTACATTACATACCATACCATAGGTACATTACATACCATACCATAGGTACATTACATACCATACCATAGGTACATTACATACCATACCATAGGTACATTACATACCATACCATAGGTACATTACATTACATACATATACCATAGGTACATTACATACATACCATAGGTACATTACATACCATACCATAGGTACATTACATACATACCATACCATAGGTACATTACATACCATACCATAGGTACATTACATACCATACCATAGGTACATTACATACATTACATACCATAGGTACATTACATACATACCATAGGTACATTACATACCATACATACATTACATACATACATATTACATACATACCATAGGTACATTACATACCATACCATAGGTACATTACATTACATACCATACCATAGGTACATTTACATACATACCATAGTACATTACATACCATACATACCATACCATACATACATACATACCATACCATAGTACATTACATACCATACATACCATACCATAGGTACATACCATAGGTACATGACATATACCATAGGTACATTACATACCATAGGTACATACATACCATAGGTACATACATACCATAGGTACATTACATACCATACCATAGGTACATTACATACCATACCATAGGTACATTACATACCATACCATAGGTACATTACATACCATACCATAGGTACATTACATACCATATTACATAGGTACATTACATACCATACCATAGGTACATTACATACCATACCATAGGTACATTACATACATAGGTACATTACCATAAGTACATTACATACATAGGTACATACCATACCATAGGTACATTACATACCATACCATAGGTACATAGGTACATTACATACCATACCATAGGTACATTACATACATACCATACCATAGGTACATTACATACCATACCATAGGTACATTACATACATTACATATACATTACATACCATACCATAGGTACATTACCATACCATAGGTACATTACACATACCATACCATACCATAGGTACATTACATATACCATACCATAGGTACATTACATACCATACCATAGGTACATTACATACCATACCATAGGTACATACATTACATACCATAGGTACATTACATACCATACCATAGGTACATACATACATACCATACCATAGGTACATTACATACATAGGTACACCATACAATACCATAGGTACATTACATACCATACCATAGGTACAGGTACATTACATACATACCATACCATAGTACATTACATACCATACATAGGTACATTACATACCATACCATAGGTACATTACATACCATACCATAGGTACATTACATACCATACCATAGGTACATTACATACCATACCATAGGTACATTACATACCATACATACATACCATACCATAGGTACATTACATACCATACCATAGGTACATTACATACCATACCATAGGTACCATAGGTACATTACAGGTACATTACATACCATAGTACATTACATACCATACATACCATACCATAGGTACATTACATACATTACATACCATAGGTACATTACATACCATACCATAGGTACAGGTACATTACATACCATACCATAGGTACATTACCATAGGTACATAGGTACATACATACCATACCATACATTACATACCATACCATAGGTACATTACATACCATACCATAGGTACATTACATACATACCATATACCATACCAGGTACATTACATACCATACCATAGGTACATTACATACCATAGGTACATTACATACAATACCATAGGTACATTACATACCATACCATAGGTACATTACATACCATAGGTACATTACATACCATACCATAGGTACATTACATACAATACCATACATTACATACATTACAGGTACATTACATACATACATACATTACATACCATAGGTACATTACATACAATATCATAGGTACATTACATACCATACCATAGGTACATTACATACCATACCATAGGTACATTACATATCATGCCATAGGTACATTACATACAATACCATAGGTACATTACATCACTGGTTGATTCTCCCCTGACAGTACCTCTATACTGTGCGCAACTCCTCATATAGTTAACGACTGTATTTATAATAATGAATTACATTATTTAAATATGAAAACAGTTATATGTCATTATCTATATTAGTTTGTTCATCAAAATAATTTCAATATCAATCCATCCTATCCACTTTAGAAGGTATATACCGTCTGCCGACTTCCGAGATCGAGAACCATCTGCCAAAGATACCAACATTTCCAATATCATACGGTGATGCCGAGCGTTTAATGAGGTAGTGTACTATGTGTACTACAAATGGATATATTTTACAACTTGTGTTTATGCTTGTCTCGCGAGTAATTAAGGGTTTTAGAGACAACAAGAGTTGCCACTGATGGATATATTTTACATTTTTATTTCTATGTGTTGCAGTACACTGACGGGAAAGCTTCCCAGGTTCTACTGGAAGGGTGGTCTACCTATCACTTATGGAATACAAACTGATGATAGTGATACCAGGGCAGTAACACTTACTGTCAATACAGAGCTGGTCAGAAGAGACATTTACAATGTAATTGGCTATATACGAGGTCACGAGGAACCAGGTAGGCACGCGACTAGTATAAGTATTACTAAGTATAAAAGTATCAAGCATACAGATCATGCAACAGTCCACTTGCACTAAGAGGTCACGTGATCCTAACCGCCTTAAATCTAACAACAGTGTCAAAATGAACTCCAGAAATGGAAAGAGCAGCACGAAATTAGTAAAAGGGCGAAGTTTCAGCTCATAATGTCTGACGGGAGAAATGACATTAAAAATAAAATCGAACGTTTTCTAAGATTTTGTTTGGAAAATGCATTGGATGGCAAGAGCTTGCAATCCAGCACAATTTTCCATACGAATCCTAATAACATTTGCGATTATATTTTTAATGTCATTTCTCCTGTGTCAGATATTATAAGCTGAAACTTCGCCCTTTTACTAATTTCGAGCTGCTCTTTTCATTTCTCATTTCTGGAGTTCATTTTGACACTGTTGTTAGATTTAAGGGTGTTAGGGTCACGTGACCCCTTAGTGCAAGTCCCCTATTATAGCGCATTCCATTCAACAACAATTTCTGCTTGGTCAACGATCGTAACGATGAACTCGAAAATTACATGTTTTGTTCCACAGGCATTCAACTGCAGTGGAATCCCGATTTTTCGAACGTTTTATTACAAAGAAGTGACAAATCTGTCATCTGTTACTAAATCACTGTAAAAAATATATAAATTTACGTTTTGTTTGTACATAAAAATCTGTAAAAGAGTGTCATAATATTTTGTTTGCCTTCTACGTTGTTATAACACAATATACCCATCATTCTAGCGTAATTCGATGACACCTCCGATTTTTCGAATTTTCGATTTCTCGAAGTGATTTTTGTTTGTCTCCCTTGGAGGTTCGAAAAATCGGAATTCCACTATA